>LPNX010423861.1:492555-531137 GCA_001517045.1 Pseudotsuga menziesii
CAAATGCTGCACCGCATGTACGGTGGCTAAGGAAAGCTTCTCGACATGAGAATACCGAATCTCTGCGTCAATAAGGTTTCAGCTCAGATAATATACGACATGCTCCTGGAGCTCCTCATCCTCCTGAAACAAAACCATCCCAATCGTCTCTAAAGACGCGGCCACATATAATAGGAAATCACGGCTATAATCCGGAGGACTAATCACTGGGACCGATGCTAGGGATCGCTTAAGCACATCGAAGGACTCCTGGGCTCGCTCATCCCATTCAAAGGGAGTATCCTTCTTCAGGAGACGCATGAAACCTCTAGTCAAATTGGTGAAATTGACAACAAATATTCGTAGGAAGTTTGCCATGCCTTGCAAACACTAAAGATGACGAATATTTCATGGGGGAGACAGCTGAAGTATTGCCTCAACCTTCAAAGGGTCTACTCTTATACCCTCTTTCGAAATGATAAATCCTAACAAACGACCTGATTTCACGCAAAAGATGCACTTATGAGGGTTTAATCTAACAGCATAATGTTGGCATCTTTCAAACACCAATCTCAAGTGATAAGAATGACGCATCCTCATGCGAGAATGAGCAGCGAGGTCATCCAAAAATACTTCAATAATGGACTTGAGATCGTGGAAAATCAAGGTCATTGCCCGCTAAAAAGTAGCTCCGGCATTTTTAAGGCCGAAAGGCATTTTCCGATACGCAAATGTTCCCCAAGGACAAATAAATGTGGTCTTATGTTGGTCCTCGGGTTTAATTTGAATCTGATTATACCCAGAAAAGTCGTCCATAAAGGAGAACACCTCGCTACCCTCACACTCATCCAAAATATGATCTATAAACGGTGTGGGGAAGTTATCCTTAGGACAGGCACGATTTAAATCACGAAAATCAGTGCATATACAGATCATTCCCTACTTCTTATCCATCAGAACAGGGTTTGAAACCCACTACATCAAGGGAACGGGATAGATGAAACCAGCTTTCAATAGCTTCTCTATCTTTGCCTTTATGGCGGGTGCTTTCCTAGTATTTACCACGTGTAAACGCTGTCGAATAGGCTTAGCGTTGGGGTAAGTTTTAATTTTGTGTTCGACAATCCGAGGGTCAATCCCTGGCATCTCATCGTAAGACCAAGCAAAAATTTCATGGAATTCCTTGAACAACTCGGTATACTCTCGAATCTCATCTTGGGAACAATCCGCCCCAATGTAGACATTCTCAATTGTACCAGGATTGCGAGAAATGTTGATAGGCATAGTTGACAATATGTTTTCCATGTTTCCATCAGCCATCTGAATAGGAGAGCTTAATGGAATCATGGGTCTACCAACTTTCTGTCTAAGAATCTCCCTATAATCCTCATGCTCCAAAAGGTCAAGCTCTGGAAGGAAATATGATCTATGATGAAGTTCCTCCCATGGTGGCTCAACTCCCGACATAACCTCAATAATCACTTCATCTGAAGGGAAAACCATATCAAGGCAGTCGTGGGCATGAGAAGACTGTATTGCCCATGCCGGCAGCACATAGGGGTCTTCCTCCTCCATCCATGAAGAGGAAGAACAAGGCTCTGCAGCAGACTAAATATTAGCTTGGTAAGCTATCATGACTGCAGGAAATGACACACTCATCTCAATGGCCTCACTCGAAGGACTCGGTGAAAGAAGAATCCAAGGATCTCCCATATGACTTGTGCGAAAAGGCACCGATCTCATAGACATCGAAGCACCATTGAAACTAGATCCTATCATGAGGATGGGTGCAGGACAACTAAAGGTTCCCATGAGGGACGGATACATACCTACACCCACACTCCCAGTTGCCGGCTGGGAATGTTCAACTTTCAGAACCGAAGCTTTCGAAGGTGTAGTAACAGGAGGATTCTTGAATTCCATCTGATCAATCGTTACAATCTTCCCATTATGAGGAAAGCATACAACGTGAAATACGGAAGACGCAATGGCTTGCATACTATACATCCAGTTGCTTCCCAGTAAGAGATTGTAGTCAAGGGGTGCATCAACCACCTTAACCTCTATCACAACGGTCTTCCCTCCCAAATGGACTTTAAGAGAAGGAAGGATATCATGTGGCCTAAACGATCTCCCATCAAAAGTAGTTAACATGGTCATAGACTTTGACAACTCAGGAGAACCAAGACCCTTCCAACAAGACAAAGACATCATAGAAGCAGCAGCACCCTCGTCAATCACAGTGTGCTTGATGATCATATTAAGACATTCTACATGCACCAAAAGGGACACATAGTAGGGAAAGTGAGGCTGATGTCCTGCAGTTTCAAATTTGATCACTGAGGAAGAATCATCACCCTTCACACCAAGAGCGGAAAGCAAAGCCTTCCTTTGCGACAGACAACTCTGAAGCACTTCCAATGCAGACACCGCACAAGGAGTATGGCCCAAGTCCTCGACAACTGAATAATTCTGGGTGGCTCGGGCGTTTGGATTATGACCCGAATGCTTAAGTACCCCCTTAGGAATGTGAGGTGCAGCCTCAGGTTTATCCGCAGGTTTCTCAATGCACAAAGGGGTTCCTGGTGGATCAGGTTCTTTTCCTGGTTTGGGTTTCGACGAAGTATAATCTTTCGCATGCGTCACAACTTTCGCGGCACAGACCATATTAAAGCACCCATGACCACTAGTTTCAGGTGGATCTTCATCACTAGATTGATCATGGGAATTCGATTTCATATTTTGGTTATGCGGTAAAGGGTTCGTTAAGACAGCTGGGCCCTGTGCTATGAACTTCGAAGCTTCATCCATCCTAGGGCACAAGTAAGTGAGGTGATCGTCCTTTCAAAGCTTGCAAGGAAACTTAACCTTACGTTTATTCTGCTTGTCCCCCCCAGCATTTTTATTGTTCTTATCATTATTATTGGCATTCTCATTCTTATTCCCACCCTTCTTATTATTATTGTTTTTACCCTTTTTTCTATTCTGTCTGGGTTGTTGGTTACCCTTCTGGTCGGACGATTGCACAGCAAGTACATTCGCCATTTGGGCAGGCTGAGACGAAGCCGTAGCTTGTCCTGAGCCTAATTGGTTGATAGACAACTGAGCAACTTGTTTCACAACCGAACCTATAGGTTTCTTACTTGCACTACCCACAATGCCATCGGCATGTGGTCCAGGTTTGACCTTGGGATTGAAACTAGAATGAGGAGCATTAGGTATAATCTCATATAACAAACCAAACTAAGCATAGATCAAGTCTAGTTCCTGCGCCCTAAATATGGCTTGTTCATCATTCTGCACTCCGAATGTGGAAACATCCTTCACGATATATGGCAATAAATATTTGAGGAACCACTCAAGGAGGAACTCCGGCGGTATAAAAGCTTTAATTAATCTCTTCCGTCCACGCCACTCCTGAATATGATCAAAAATATGGGTGGCTTTATCTTGTCAAAATGTCAACAAGATTTTAGTACCAACATCATAGCGCACTGGTAGCTGGAAGTGATTAAGGAAATTCATCGCAAGGTTGTCGAACAAAGTAAAGGCACCCCTAGGTAACTCTATATACCATTTCGCCGTAGGCCCTGTGAGGGTGCGTTGAAATAGTCTCAAACGGACTGAGTCCTGATGCAATGAATTGGAAGAGGACCATAGGTGGAATGTCGTAACGTGTTCACTCAGATCCTCTCCTGGTTTTCCTTCGAACTTAGGTATGTCCGAAGGAAGCTTGGTAGGGACAGCCGGCCAAGCTGGGTCATGAGCCACAGGATCGTTCGTAAGTCTCGATAAGTCAGGTAGATTGAGTGTCGCGAGGAAAGGGAGCCTAGGATGATGAGGTCTAGGGACCGCTCCCTGGTTCATATATGATTGATTACCACCATGACCTTGGCCATAGTGACCTCCTCCTGTATGACCCGTATAGGGTGGCGTGGAAGTACCATAATGAGGTGGACCTTGACTAGTAGGAGCTACAAATCCATAGTTAGGAGAGTAAGAAAGTTGTGAATACCTGCCTCCATAAGGTGGAGAGACCTGTCCATACTACGTCCCATAATAGGGTCCATAGGTCACTGCTTGCGATGTCCCATGAGACACTCCATAGGTAGGGATATACATTCTGGAAGTAGGAATATACATACCGGAAGTAGGGATATATGTCGTGGAAGTAGCAATCTGACCTCTAGGAACATGAACATAACCTCCCAAAACCACGGGTGGTATGTAGGCTTGAGACACAATTGGTCTAGTAATCGCAGTACGGATCTGACTCGTAGCTACGTGCCAAATCGAAGGACCATGTGAGTAAGGTGGAGGGTTTACATTTGAAGAACTCGGAAGCGAGGACGAATGAATCTCTGTAAGAAGAAATGTACTAGTGCCTATCGTCACTCGCCTAGAACCTGGTATCCCTATCAGATCACTAATTCTAGGCCTAGGAGGTATATAAGATGGAGCTTCCACCACTGGGATGGAAGGTGCAATGTGACTAGTACTTCCAAACCTCTCTGCAAGGTAAGGCATGGGATTGCCCCCAGGCATAGTGCTAGGCTCAAAATTGGATTCAACATGAAATGTCAAATCGTGCATAGGAAAACCAGTCGTAGAATAACTACCATAGCTAGTACTAGGAGGGTCAAAGTGAGTCTCGGCATCTTTCGACATTCCATACCGGTAACATGTCATTGGGGAATCAGCCCTAGTGTGAGTAGGTCTATCATGCAAATATCCTATCTAGGAAATCATAGGACCTAACTCAGCTAGGTCAGGTGAAGGATCGTATGTAGGAGTAAGTTCCCCATCGTCAATACGAATGGGAGGAGGTGGCTCAGGAATAGTCTCTGAATGATCCTCCATGGTGTGTGAATCAGTGTGTGACATAGTCCGCCTGGACAGTCTAGGCCCCTCTCCCAAAGGAGGAGGAGAAGTGGAAGGCAGAAGTCCTGCTAACCAACGAGAACGATGAAGAACCATACCCGAATCCACAATGACTCAACAAAAAGCAAAGACTCTCTATTTACGTCAACCCTAGGTCAACTAGCGTGCACAGAGAAATCACTAAAAAATATAAAGCCAAAAGCAAGCAAACAAGGGATGGATAAGTGAGCTCCTGAATGTGGCCGGTATGTCTCGCCTAGGAGAGGCTTGAGAGGCCCTTGTCACCACAAGTGGAGGTTTGAAACCAATTATTGTGGCCGTTAGCTTCAACGCGTAAAGTGACTATGCTGTCCAACCCCAACCTGGCCGGGACACATGCAGAATAACCTCTACACGTACCCCCTCGATATCCTAGGTAAGGACACTAAGGTCACCTCAATATAATCAACGCTCAGGCGGACAGTCGCAGGCAGGATTGACCGTATGGGTAGGGTAGCAAAGCCTGAAACTCCCGAAAGAGCCCCCAGATACGAATACAATCCTGGCTATATCGTCGGTGCTACACAGTTCTCGACCAGGGGTTATCCCAATCAATAACCGCTCACACTGCCTAGTGCTTGACTCCCTTTTGAGAGGAGCTTCCTAAGAATGCTGGTTATACCAAGGATTTCACACACTCCCTGGACAGACACCTATTTGTTGTTGTTTAGTGATCTTGGAGAATCAACTTTCAATGAACTATTCCAAGATCCTAAAACCTAAGCTTGTTGGTGCACCCTAGAAAAGAAAAGAGTGTAATTCATTTTATTTAGCGCTGATTTTAGTTGGCTTTATTACTCAAAAATAGGATATGGTTGTGCAACTAATGGTGTTATGACGCAACAAGAAGTTAAATGCACACCTAACAATCAATGCAAATGCATTGTGTTCATGAAAACAGGGTATGCGTACTACATGAATGCACAATTTCTTCTTCAAATGCTGAATGCAAATTTCCCTATATGAAGTCCTAACTATTACTCCAAAGCAAATCTAGATCTAATGCAAGTACAATGCAAAGTGCAAAATGCAATGCATCATGATAAACAAATGTTTTTGGATTTTTTGAAAATAAAGAGATACAAAAAGCAAAAGAATTATTTTACCCACCCCAGACTCTGCAAGCACACATAAACAGCATTCCAGCAAAGCACTAAGGTAAACGGACTCTAATGCACTAATCTCAAACAAAAAATCAAAGATGCCATGACAAGAACTTTCCTAAAAGAAAAAATTTAGGCTAAAAAACCGTTTCTGGTCAGAAACAGAGGTATTAACAGACTCAGGTAGTGCCAAAGGAGACTCAGCAACTAACAGAATTCACCCAGCAATCCACTATCTTCCACAAAAAGGTAAAAACTAGGGTATACACGACTGTGCACAGTGAACCTGCGTGTATACGTGGAAATCCCAGGGGAAACCGCGTGTATACGTGACTGTAAGTGACAAACCCGCGTACAGGAAGAAAAAGATGCACAAATTCAAGGTAAATAGACAGGCTGAGACTAAATTCACACCAATTAGGCTCTACTAGGCATACATGCCCCCATACCCGACACAGAAACAAGAGAGAGAGAGAAAGCAATTCAAATACATTGAATGCCAAGAAATCAACCCCCAAAGGACAATTACTAGGAACTCCCCAGCAAAGTCGCCAATTCTATTACGAAGAGAAATTCCTATGGCTTGGGGTACCACAACAGACAGCTAGACTCTAGAAATCAATCTTTCCCAATATGAAATAGAAATAAAAACATCTAACACTAAAGGATCAAACCTCATACCTTATTCCGGATGGTTGAAGTAGATCCCCGTTGAGCTTTCCAATCTTCAGCTTGAATTGTTATAGCACATCCTCAACAACAAGTAAACAATACAAGCATACTATATTTCATGGTGTTAGATCTATTCTAGCATATATAATCAATAATGTATAAGCATTTGACATATTCCAATGGATACAATATTCATTCAAATACACATTACTGGACAGGAAAAGTTATTTCTATTAATATGAATCAGATATTACAAGTGACAACCTCTGACGGCACGTCTGCGAACCGGAGAAACTGAATCCCCCACTTGGGCCTCCACCACCTCAATCCTCCATCACTTCGATAGAAAGCTTACTAGCAAAAGGAAAGCTTGGGAAGAACACAACAGTGCTCCAAGGGACAAAGGGATGCAGACTCAAGCATAAGTTCTGGCAACAATGGACTATAGTTTCGTTACTCTCAATTCTCTCTTATTCTTTCAATGTCTCAATGGGTTCCTTATATAGCTTTTCAAATGGGTACTAAAAGGTCGAATCCATGCGATCTCAAGGCATATGGAAGGCCAGGAGTCATATGAGTCGGATCCAAGTCAAGGAACACTCCAAAGGATTTTGGATTATGTACACATCCCAATGTACGCAACTATAGAGGGAATATCCGCGTATGTACGCGGTTATCGGGGAAAAGGCCGCGTATATCTTTTTTCTTATGTTTTTAGGGATGGTCAAGGATACATCAAAAGACAAAAAGTGGTCCATAGGGGCTAATGAGTCTGCAGCGGGACAGGGGAAGGCCATACAATGTGTGATTCACCTAGTGTGGTGAAATCCGCTATAACATATGTGGATCATCCCTTTCAACTATTGGTATGGTCCTAGTCCATACCAATGAAAATGATCAAGAATATGTGATATATTATGTAAGTAAGAGTCTTTTAGAATCGAAAACCCGCTATTCACATGTGGAGAAACTTGCTCTGGCCATAGTCATCGCTGTCCAGAAGTTCCGTCATTACATTTTGCATCGTACAAATATTGTTTACGCAGAATTTAACCCCATGTATTATTTCTTGACTTGTCAAGTACTTGGGGGGAAATACTCATGATGGATTATCATTCTCCAGGAGTTTGAGTTGGAATTCACCAAAACTAGTGCTAAGAAGTCCCCTATCTTCACTGAGCTTATGTGTGACCTTCCCCATGTTACTGAGGGAACGGAGCCCATTGATTCATTTCTTGAAGAATCCTTGTTCCTCATTAGTATGATTGAACCCTGGTATGGATATCTCATTCTCTATCTCCAGACTCAATGATTTATGCCTAATGCAACTCGTGATAAGCATCATCACATCCACCACCAAGCCAAGTAGTATCTCATTATCAATGACACTTTATACCGTCGTGGTGTTGATTCCATATTACGACGATGTCTCACTCATGATGAAGATGAGATAATTTTAAATGATTTCCACTCTGGATCCTATGGTGGTCACCTCTCTAGGTTGGCTACTACCCAAAAGATTTTGCATGTCGGGTATTTTTGGCCTTCGATCTTCAAGGATTGTATTAAAATTTTCAAAAAATGTCCACCTTGTCAACTATTCACATAAAAAAAAGACACCCACTCAACTCCGCTACATCTTGTTGTAGAAGTTGGTCCTTTTGCAAAATGGGGCATAGAATTTGTGCACTGTAGACCTACCTCATCCAGGGGGCATGGATACATTATTGTGGTTGTGGATTACTTCACTAAATGGTCTGAGGTTATGCCCACATATGCCAAAGATAAAAGGACAGCTACTCTTTTTCTCTTTAACCATATCATTTCTAGATTCAGGATTCCTAGGGCCATTGTGACTGATCACGGGTCACATTTCCAAAACAAGATGATGGTAGAATTAAGTGACAAATTAGGGTTTCGTCATGATAACTCTACACCTTAATATCCACACAAAAATGGCCAGGTTGAAGAAATCAATAAAGTATTAAAAAATATGCTTTAGCGGATGGTGGGGCAGGCTAAGTCTAATTGGAATTTGCAACTTTTTATGTGCTTTGGGCCTATAGGACTACTGTAAAAAATTCCATTGGTTTCAAACCATTCCAATTGGTGTATGGACTAGAGGCCACTATTCCAATAGAGTGTGAGATTCCTTCTTTGAAGCCCATTGTATAACTTTTTCTCGACACAACCCTAGAAGAAGAATGGTCCCTATAATTAAACAAGCTTGATGAAACTCGTTGTGATGTTTCCTTAGAAAATGAGGCGCACAAATGATGAATGAAAGCTCAATATGATAGATCTATTCAACCCTGCTCTTTTAACAAAGGAGACCTGGTCTTGACCTACAACTAGAATCACAATAAGTTGGGGGCAGGGAAACTATAATCTATGTGGCATGGGCCTTATGTTATCAGTCGTGTTTTGGAGAAAGGTGCATATGAGTTAATGGATTTTGACAGGATACCCTTGGGAGAGCCTCGCAATGGGCTCTACCTCAAAATATACTATTCCTATGTAATCTAGCATAGTTTTATTATAATTATTGTTTATAGAGTGTTGTGTGTTTCTTTAAAAAGTGTGTTTTTAACGCGATATAAGATGTGTTTTTTCACAACCCTACTTACGTAAGTCCTATGTTTAATGGACATATGACCACCTTTATTGGTTTCACGAATGGTGCTAATTGCTGCACCATGAATCTTACACCGATAGCCTGGGTGATGTACTCTATTACAAGTGATCTTGTGAGTTCAGGGGGTACTTATTTGGGTACCTCCACCAACAATATCCTAGAGTATCATGCGGTGATTGGATTGTTGATGGAATCCCTCACTAATTATGTAAGAGAAATTAGGGTTTACTTAGACTCGGAGTTGGTTGTGCATCAGTTAAACCGAGTCTACACCACTCAAAACTCCCTACTCCTTCATACATTCCGAAGAGCTGGGATTTTATAAAGGTATTTTGAGCAAGTTTCTTATCAACACGTTCCAAGACATTTAAATGTTGTCGCAGATTCCATGGAAAAAATTGTCTTAAATTGGTATATTGCTTATAGTTAAGTTCATTATAACATAAAATGATGCATTGGATTCATAGTAGGCATACATTCACACATCAAATTTGCATACAAATCTGTAAATAAATTTTTTTTCATATATATATATATATATAAAGTAAAACTAAGATACAAAAAGGACTAAAGCCGCAAGCTTTCAGATCACCCAAAGTTTTTTGGGATTATCATAGTTTCAAAATACATATACATAGGGAGAAAAATGAAGCTTCAAAGCTTTCAGTATAAGTACAGTACAAAAAATATGGGAGCCATAATGGGCTAATCCTCGTGATCATGCTTATGGAAGCACATCATGACCCAAGCCACTATACGGAGTAGCCTCCCAAAGCGTCCTGAAACCCCTACAGTTTGGCGTTGGTAGCACCTAGGTAGATCATCTATGGAGATATCTAGAATCCCCATAGTCAAATTCTATAAGTTCTCCTCCATCTCATAGAGCTCCTTGTCTTCCTCTTTGTGGAAAATCACCATCTCTCATACCGCTCCTCAACTCTCTATGGGTGAGGCTCCAACTATACGAGAAGGCCAAATATCTACACAATACATTTTTGTACATCTCATCATTACAACATAAAAATCAAATATAAAATCAAAAAATACATAAAAACATGGATAACAGTTTCTTTCTTACCTCGATCATCCCACTCTTCCCCTTATGGAAGTGGAATGTCAGGATCCTCATGGAATTCAGTCCCCGCATAGGCATAGTCATCCACCATCAAAATTTGGCTTCTCAACAAATGGAAGAAGGCTGGACCATAGGTGACTATGGGACCTCCTCCACCAACATGGCGGGCCATGACGTCTACCCACCTGCTCATCCTAGTATCCTTCGCATCCAGTATCACTAGTGGAACTTGGGGTCTCATCAATGAGACACTCTTCAGGAATAAAGATACTACTATCGCCACATATCCAAACTACTTCAGCTTTCCCCTCTTGCACTTGGTTAGTTGATCTTTCAAGATAACCAAGAGACCCTCACTCCAGTTAAGAACAATGGGAGCCATACACTCCAAGGAATACAACATATGCACCCACGTGGTCAAATGAGTGAGCCTAGTACCTGCCACCTTATTGATGGTAAAGGACGCAATCCACAATGGTTTGTCTATAATATGTTTGATGGTAATCTTCCCAAAAAATGAATGTGTCTTGATCGAGCAGTGGTCATCAATTAGGTCATCTATAGACCCCTCACCACCTCGTGGTCTTATCAGTGTGACCGATCTTCCCCGATGGGATAGACCCATCTAAAAATAGATGTCTTCCACATCTATTGTGAGAGTATGGCTACTAACTACAAAATGCTACTGGTTAGGATCCCACATATGTATCATGTTCTCCAGCAGCCGCATATAGGCTCTTATCCCTGGTATCTGCAAAAACTTGAGGAGCCCACACTCACGGAGTGCCCTCAAAGTGAATAGGTCATTACTTACTTGGAGGTCATCCAACTCATGCTGTCTCTCTTTCCATATGACCGTCTTACTTCCAATTTTCCTTGCAAAAACATTTAAGCACCCATTAGAAGCAAGTAAAAATTACTTAAAGAAGGAAAGATTGCTTAAAATTGTCTGATAATGGATGTTTTGAGTGTCACGGACACTGGCATGCCAATTCCTTTTCCCCTAAGTGACAGAGCACCTTCAACTCCCTTTCCTATTTCAAGGGATGTGCCGGTGCATCACTCAAAAGTGAAAAAGGCACCAGTTTGTATGCGCACTGCCCCTTTGCGGATTTTCCCAAAAAACCAAAAAATTGACCTTTAAAACAAGAAATGCACCAGCAAAAAATGTAGGGATAAGAGTTAGATGTTACCTAGTCCAAACGGTTTGTGCAAAGGTGGTCCACATCTCCTGAAGTCTGCATATGGAAATCAACTATTTTCCACCAATTTCACTCTCATTATGGTAAAAAACGTCACAATGGTAAAAATTCACTATTTACAATCCTTTTATAGTAATTTTGATTTTTATTTTCATGATTAAAGTCAAAATATTTTAATTTTAGGGTTTTTTACCATTTACTTTATATATTTTTATATGAAATTGGTCCTGACATGATTTTTAAAAGATTCTAGGTCATATTTATGAAGCGTTGTGGCTATGTCGTAAGTTTCTTTTGTCTTTTTCATGCTTTGGGATAAGATGAAAAATTCCCGAGCGTTATTTATACCTTTGACATGCTCGTTAAAAACCTAGTAAAAGGGTATCTAGTATACTTTTTCTACTTTCTCAAACTCATTAAAAGTGGTTTATGAAAAAGAGGACCTCTTATGGAGTCACATTTAAACTCTTTTCAGACTCTTTAGAAACGAAAAATATTATCAAGTGAACTTCTCTTCTTCACGCTCGTAAAAGTACTTGAAGAGTTGTCTTTTTGACGATAGTTTACCCCTTTTTTGGTTCAAATTGACTAATTACGAAAAAGGGATACTCTAGTTGAATTCAGCTAGAAGAGTTCTCTCGAGAATTATGTTGTACTTTTTTGGGCCCTAGGGACTAAATTCTACAAAAAGGACCTTTTGGAGTCTTCTTTTGTCTTCGTTCAGACTCTCTAAACATGAACAACACTAAGTTAGCTTTCAATGGACTCATTAAATTAAACACTGAGAGACCCTCTTTTGGGGACGATCCTCTCATTTCTCAGGCTTGTAAAACATATGAGAATGGACTCATATTCCAATGAGCTACAACAAGTGTTTCATACCCTCTTTGAACTCATAAAAACAAAAAGAGGCACTCATCCTTCGTGATGGGGAAATTAAGGGAAAGGCATATATCTTTTCATTTGTATTGATGGCAGCTCATAATCCACCTTTGAACATGGCACATGTTTACATTTGCATTTCATGAAAAGTTGGGTATTCAGCTTGTCTCTAAGTCGATCCACTTTCGTGATTCACCTAACTCGTTTGCGTCAATTCAAAGAATGCTTCATTATATTCCTTGCATTACATTTGGTTTTGGTCCCGTCAATTCAATATTTCCAAGTCATTTTTTGTGCCGCAATTTTTTCAAAGGATGTCTCTTTTGTAATCCAACTTGTCAATAACTTTACCTTCCTATAAATTTAGTTGTGCCTGAGCCAGTCTCATGGCTGTTTCATCACATCAAAATAAAATTTTATTCCATGTTTCATGTCGATGATGGGGGAAACATCATGTCCCTCCTTCGACGAGTCTATTCCTGTCGACTTCAGCACATCATCCAGGGATTATATTTAGAAACCAAGTCAAATTACCTTGAATCCTACATGCCTCAATGGCAGGTTTCCTCGCTTTAGACAGTAGGTTTTCATCAATGACATCTGATAGAAATATTCTATCAAGTGTTTGACTTCAAAACCTTTATTTGCACTTGAGAGAATGTACTAAGATACCTTGGGGTTCATTGACATCAATGGTGATTTCCCTCATACTTGTTAACAATTTACATCAATGGATGGTAATCAAGAGGTTTCTACCATGTCCGGAATCAAGAGATCTATTCACGTGGTTAGAATCATATTGTTGGGGATTTGAATGAAGACCCTGAGCGGTTAGGCTTCACCTGCATAATTTCCTATCCTCAGGTTGCGATGGAAGATTATTTGAAGTCATGACATGGATCCACATTGTATGTTTGGTGGTTGTGTACAGTATTGAGTTTGGATAACATGGATCTACTTTGTATGTTATGTAGCCATGTTTCCCTTTATACATCATTAATCATGGATCTACAGTGTATTATTGGTATCTATGATATAGTCATCTTCATGGATCTGCAGTGTATTGGTACGCAACCATGATTGATTCAAAAAAGTCAGTTACTAGTCTTATGTCAGTTGTGAACTCATCTATCTTTTCCTTTGATACCAGACTGATGTCTAGCAAAGTATTTTATCTATCACATCCCTCTAACTTCATACTTTGGGGGGCATTCTATTGCACCTAAAATATCCATGGATGCCTGAACACCCTTTAGAGAACTTGGCCGATGATTCTTCTGGATATTTTTTCCCACTATTAAGTAGGTTGGCACACTTTATACCTTATGACCAGGGTAATTTTTAGTGGCGAAATTTCGCCAATTGGCTATTTTTGGGGATTTTTTCAAAAAATAAATTCGTTACGTGGTGTCTAATATCGCCAATATTTACATAAAATATGTTTTTTTTATCATATTATTTACCAAACTTTATACATTTCAGTGTTAATTTTATGTTTCATATTTAATATTCGCCTACCTATCTATAAAAAGGTTTTTTCAATCCAGAACAATCGCCTAGAATACAATACTTAAGTATAATATTTGAATCATTAAAAAATACCATGCTTATGATAGAGCATCAGTGCAAGTTTCCTCTTGACATCAGGCACCACCAACACCTTTACCTAGTTAACAAGGAGCATCAGTTCCTTTACCCTATGTGCAGAAAGCACCGACATAGATAAAATGGGAAAAAAATAATATTCAAGAATCTTCCATATGAAATCCCTTGTGGAGTTGGTTCCTATCAGCTAGGGAAAGGTTGCATTCGACCTACTCACCTATAGGGATCATCCCCTATCCATTTCCTAAAAAATATCATCCCATGTGGACCACCCTTGGCCTATAAAATAATCCTTGATGGAGTGAGTGAGGGGAGACTAAGAAGAGAATCCTTATGTTGTTGGATTGAAGTCTAGTATTGAGGCAAAGTTTAATGAGTTTGTGTGTAAGAGAGATTTGTGTAAGTGTGGAGTGTTGTGAGTGTGTTGTAAGACCATTGTAGAAAACAAAGCTAGAAACATCAATTATTTGGTTGTGTTAGAATAATAAAACCATAGTTATACCCATATTTGACATTAATTTAAGTCATTTTTGTCTTATTCCTAGAATCCTAGATTCCCTCTCTATGCTAGTTGACTTCTACATGTTCCTAGAAGTCAATAATTGCTAAAATGGGTCATTGAGCACTTTGGAATCATTCTGGAAACATATTTAGCATGTCTGCTTTATTCCTGGTTCCTTAAAGCACATATCTACTTTTCCTGAAAGGTGCCTTGCTTTACATTTGTTTTAAGGCATAAAGGAAAAGCTAGTCTAGGGGAACTTTCCTTATTTTTTGACCACATAATCCTCCTTCCTTTTATCCATACAAAAGAATGAATGAGTTTTATTTCCACCACATATTATCTTTCCCACTTGCTTTAGCTAATTCGTGAGGATCTTCATGGATTTGGAAAGTCCTTTTTGCACCTATGGGGGATTTGACTTGTTTTNGAATAGCAAGCTAGTGATTTCAAATATCTCATGTAATTATATATTTGAGCAGCCTATTACTTAATTTGTTGGATTATGTACACTTATTCAATATAGGATTGAGTTATGCTCCAATTTCAGTCTCCTTTTGTGGGAATTTTGCATGTTTGATTAGCAATATTGTGAGTGTAGCTGATCTATCACTTGGGTTCAATTTCCACATGGTATTAGAGCCTTTGTAGATTGATTTATCTCCTTCCAAATTGTTATTGCAGGTTCTACATCACTGACTGGGAGCACATTCTGTTGACTGAAGGGCACAGGAGCTGAGATATGGACCAATCTCAAAGGATCATCTTGACTCCATTCAATTTATTCGAATGGAAAGATGAGATGAAAATATTGTTGAGAGTGAAAGGTCTCTATAGGGTTACCATGGCTATTGAGGCGGATCCCAATGTAGTTGCAAAGAAAATCAAATGACACAACAGGAGGGATGATGCCTATGGTATTTTATGTCTAAGTATTTCAAGAGACCTCCTATTTCATCTTGATTCATTGACATCTCCTAATGAGGTGTGGGAGAATATTGAATATATTTTTGGAAATACATATGAGATGAGAGGACATCAAATCTAGAATGAATTTATCTCCACGAATCCCAATAGCTTTGAATAATTGCAACTCTATTTTACCAAGTTTAAGGCCCTTGTTTTGCAGTTAAAACAATGTGGGATTCAAAAGAAGGAGGAGCAACTATTTTTGACCATTCTCTCAAATATTGGTCCTGACTATTTAGTGTTTGTTTTTACCATCTATGCATCTAAATTGACATCTCAAACCTAGAATATGCCTAAGCTTGTTGAGTTCATGGAATCCCTCACTCGGGAGCAAGATAAATTGGTGATGATGGGCACCATCAAACCTTCCAAAGACCAATATTTGGTTGCTAGATATTTTAAGGTGGATTCAAAAAGAAATAAAAAAAGCTAAAAATCCACCTGAGCAAAATAGAGACAAGGAAAAGCCTCAAGAGGATTCCTCAGGCTCCAAGAAGAACCCCCATAAGAAGAAGAACAAAGGAGAAATGAGCAAGTGTGCATACTACAGTAAGGGCTATCATCCTGAGAGCTCTGTATGAAAAAGTAGATAGACATGTTGACCCAAATCCTAGAGAAGAACAAAATCTCCCTTCCTAATTGCTCAAAGAAGAGGGAAGGAGGATCAAATTCAGAAGACAAGAAGAGACTACATGCCTTGGTTGCTGTCACCTCAAGCTCACCTAGTTTCATCATTGATTCTGGAGCTTCTAGATATATGGTTTCAACAAAAGAGATCTTATCTTCTCTTGACATGTCGAAAGGACCACCAATAGTTTTGGGAGATAACTCTCTTACTGACAGTATGGGAAAGGGTAGGATAGATCTTGACCATGGTAATTTCAATAATGCGTTGTATGTTCCAGGTCTTGCCTCTAATCTCTTGTCAATGTATCAGATGACTCACACTGGGTCTCCAAATAAATTCAAATTCTCCCCCAATTAAGTTGAAATCAATGAGATTTCGAATGGTAAATTCGTAGCAAAAGGTGTTGTTGATCACACTTCGAAGGTATACAAATTTTCCTATTTTCTACCCTACTCAAACCCCTCTACTCTTCTTACTCAAGCTAATGAAGCAAGCAAGATTTGGGATGAAATATTTGGCCATATTAACTACAAGTATATTTCTTATTTGAGTGAAAAATACATGGTCATAGGGTTACCAAAGATCAAGTTTTCTAAGGGAGTCTGTCAAGGTTGTATCCTAGGAAAACACCCAAAGCACAAGTATGAGAGAGCTAGCCATGAGAGAACCTTTGTACCTCTTAAGTTGATCCACAGTGACATTTCTGGTCCATTACCTCATATGTCCATTAGTCAATCCAAATATGCACTCACTTTCATAGATGACTTTTCCAGGTATTGTTGGGTTCACTTCCTAAAGCATAAGTTTGAAGTTTTTGACCTTTTCAAAGTCTTTAGAGCCTTGGTTGAAAACCAGTCTGGGAGGAAACTCAAGATCCTTAGATCTAACAATGGTGGTGAGTATGTCAATTCTGATTTCATCCAGTATTGCAAAGATTTAGGTATCAATATGTAGCATTATATCCCTTACACACCACAACAAAATGGTGTTGCTGAGAGAAAGAACCGATCACTGAAGGAGATGGAAACTTATATGATGTAGGCTAAAAATTTGCCACCAAAGTTTTTGGTTGAAGCTATAAACTATGCATTCTATATCTAGAATAGGGTTCCACATAAGAAGCTTTATGGTATGACTCCTTTCGAAGCTTGGAGTGGGCACAAGCCAGATGTGACCCATTTCAGGATTTTTGGCTCAAAGGCTTGGGCTAGAATTCCAACTAAAAAGAGGAAGGCTTTGCAACCCAAAAGCCAAGAATTCCTATTTGTTGCATATTATAAAGATTCAAAAGGGTACAATCTGATCAATTTTAGCACTAAAAAATATTTTATTGAAATAAGTGTTCAGTTCGAAGAAGAGCCTTTAGCAGCAATTGAAGTTGGAGAGTCCTCTTCACCACCACAACCATTGATTGTAAGTGAAGAGACTAATGAGTTTGTTGATTCTGATATGTCTGATAATGATGAATTAATTTCATATCCTAACATCCCTACAATACCAAAGTGTGCAGCAAGGACCATTCATGCAGTTGGGGAACTAGTTGGAAATCCTAATGACACTAGGAGGACTAGATCTCAATTTGAGAGTGCCCTTTGTGTGAAAGATCCACTCTTCGGTGAGAAGTGTTATTTGATGATAGATTCTGATCCAAATAAATATTAAGGTGCAACATATTATACAATATGGAAAACATCCATGAAATAAGAATTCAGCTCGCTCCATAAGAACAACACATGGGAACTGGTTGATCTTCCCCCAGGGAGAAAGCTAGTGAAGTGTAAGTGGGTCTTCAAAACTAAGTTTGCTGCTGATGGTTCACCTTTGAAATATAAGGAAATATTTGTGTCCAAGGGCTACTCTCAAGTACATGGTATTGAATACAATGAGACCTTTGGACCAGTGGCAAAGATGGACTCCATAAGGCTTGCCCTAGCCATTGCAGATTCGAAGCAATGGGAGGTACATCACATGGATGTAAAGTGTGCCTTTATGAATGGAGATATGAATGAAGAGATTTATATGCAGCAAATAGAATGTTTTGTATCTAATCCATCTTTAGTGTACAAGTTGAAGAAATCATTGTATGGGCTCAAGCAATCCCCCAGGGCTTGGTATGCCAAGATTGATGGCTTTCTGCTATCACTAAGTTTTGTTTGATGAAATTCTGATCCTAATGTCTATTTGAAGTTGATTCATGGTTATTTAATGAATATTTTTCTCTATGTGGATGACCTACTGATTACAGGAAGTTCAAAGAATGAGATTTACTCCTTGAAGGATGCAATGAACCGTGCCTTTTCTATGACAGATTTGGGATTGTTGAGCTAATTCTTGGGTCTCGAAATTACTCAATCCCAACATGGAATCAAGGTTAATCAGTCAAATTATGCTTCATATTTTCTCATCAATTTTAGCATCAAATATTGCAAGCCAAGAAAGACTCCATTCCTTTCAGGAGTTAAGCTTAAAGAAGTCGGTTCTTCTCCTATGGTAAATAATACACTGTATACGCAGTTGATTGGGTGTTTGCTTTATCTTACACATACTCGACCTAAATTATATTATGCAGTTAGTGTGGTTTCAAGATACATGGATCAGCCTCATGAGATCCATTGGAGAGAAACCAAGAGGATCCTAAACTTTGTTCAGGGAACAAGGACTCATGGGATTTTCTACAAAGCAAAATTTGACTTAGAGCTAGTTGGATTTACTAACAGTGATTGGGAAAGTGACAACACAGATTGAAATTATACCTCAAGATACATGTTCATGCTTGCAAAAATACTAATCAACTGTTCAAGTGAGAAGCAGAGTTCCATAGCACTCTCATCTATAGAGGCAGAGTATAGAGGAGTTGTAAATGCAACTACTCAATGTTTATGGTTGCAGGGGATACTTGGAGAATATGGTTTTGAATCATAGTTTTCAACAGTCATCTATTCTGAAAATCAAAGAACCATTAGAATCTCCACTAATACAGTTCAAAGACAAAGAACCAAGCACATTGAGATCCATATGCACTATATCAGGGAGCTTGTGCATGATAGTACCATTGCTCTACTCTACTGCGCATCTTCAGAACAAGTAGCAGACATATTCACCAAAGTATTATGTGAGAATACCTTTAGTAATCTCAAATCACTACTGGGGATTTCTGATCATGTGGTTAAGAATGATTGATGACAAGATTTCCAAAATTTTGTTTAAGGGAGGATTTTCCCACTGGGTTTTTGCCTCTTCCCTTGGTTGTATGGACATACAGTATGTAAAAGGGTGACTAAGCCTTGTTGCTAGGCCCTATAATTTTATGATATTTACTCATAAATTCAGGATTAAGATGGGGTGTTAGAATAATCAACCCAAATTTACCCATATTTGGCATTAATTAAGTCATTTTTGTCTTATTCCTAGAATCCTAGATTCCCTCTCTATGCTAGTTGACTTCTACATGTTCCTAGAAGTCAATACTTGCTAAACTGTGTCATGGAGTGCTTTGGAATCATCCTGGATACATATTTAGCATGTATGCTTTGTTACTGGTTCCTTAAAGCGCATATCTACCTTTTCTGAAAGATTCCTTGCTTTACAGCTATTTTAAAGCCTAAAGGAAAAGATAGTCTAGAGGAACTTGCCTTATTTTTTGACCACATCATCCTCCTTCATTTTCTTTGAAAAAAGAATGAATGAGTTGTATTTCCACCACATATTATCTTTCCCACTTGATTTAGCTAATTCGTGAGGATATTCATGGATTTGGAAAGTCCTTTTTGCACCTATGGGGGATTTGACTTGTTTTAGTAATCCTGCTTTTTGACCAATTCGAATAGAAACCTAGTGCTTTTCAATATCACATGTAATTATATATTTGAGCATCCTATTACTTCATATAGTTGTATTATGTACACTTATTCAATACATGATTAAGTTATGCTCCAATTTCAGTCTCCTTTTGTGGGAATTTTGCATGTTTGATTAGCAATTTTGTGAGTGTAATTGATATATCACTTGGGTTCAATTTCCATAGGTTGTAGCTTTACCTTCTTATTTGATTAATACATTTTTTTTTCCCTTTCCCATATTTGATTTGTGTTAATATCAGTTAAATATTGTTGGATTCCTTGATCACTAGCATAGATTGTTAATCTATCTTGTTACTCTCATATTGTTTGTCGTGTTTTATTGATGATTATTTACAAGGTACTGTAGATCGCATGGAGAGCGGTGGAACAAGGAATAAATCTTGCATATATGAGGTATAAGAGTAATTTACATTAGTAGATTAACCATTTAGGGAAAGGATATACTTTTGTGGTATTTTGTTCTATACTTGTAGCATACAGGATAGAGGAACAAGCAGTGTCTACATCGGTTACAGAACCCATACAAACAATTACTTCCACAATTTTAGGAAATGAGGATTGCAGATTGCAGAAGTCACTTTTTCAAATTTTGATTTTTCATTTTCGCATTCTGCAACCCAAATTTTTTTTGGACCCTAAGTTTCTCTTATGATATATTTTAATTTAATTTTGGGTCCGTAAATTTTGGTAATTTTGGGTCTTATATTTAGTATGGGATAATGGATTTAATAGTTATATCAATGGCCATGATTCACCCAAAAATGAAATGAACAACTGGTGAGTCTTAACTTTCAGGAGTAATATATTGAGATTTAAAGTCCAAATCAAGCCCGAGATAGCTCGTTGGAAAGCTTAGAAGATCGGGAATGGTTTGGGAAGGTTATTTTTTCCAATTGAATAAGCTTAACCACCATGAAAATATACCTTAATAGTCAATTTTGGATTTGGATCAGATTTATCTATTTTCATTATAGGTTGGTTTGCAAATGGATTTTTATTAATTTGGATCCTTTTCGTTTACTTTCGAATGACGTTTTAATTTCTCTTTTTAATTGTATAGGTGTGTATTTAAATTTGGAGGAGCCAAATTGAAGGATTTATATCCCAAATTTGGAGCAGTCAAAACGTGCCAAGTGGAAAGCAGTGATCTTTGGATGCGATTTTTGGAGTGATGAAGATGAATATGGAAAATCTGAGACATGGGTTTTGTGCAGAATGAGCCTAATTAGCTCGACTTGAAGCAGAATTCCCAGAAAACATCTTATTTGAGAGATCCGACTAGATTTTCAAAAGGGAATTTCTCATATTTCCCTCATGGACATATTTGCTAGATGGAACAACTCAGCTAGTTAGCTCAACAATTGGGGAAACTGATCTTATCTTCTCCTGTCATTATTTTGTATAATTACCTACCTTCTCTGCTTTGAAGGAGGGGGGACCTCAAGAGAGAAAATATTTATTTCTCTATAATATAGAATTGTTATGCATTTTTATGCATACAGTTTGATATTAAGATCAATGGATGACACTATGATTTCTCTACAGGAATCTGGAGATCTTCTGTAAGTTTTTTCATCAACTTATTTAATAAATTGAATTTGTTTCTTTTTTTTTTTCTGCAATTCATTTTTCAGAATATTCTGATTGTCATATTACATTCACATTATGTTGCTTGTGTTTAGACCTCATAAGTTATTTTCAATTGTGACATGGATCATTTTGAATCTGTGATGAGCAGGATTCTTGATTTATCTTGATTTTTTTTTCATTGCATAACCTCTAATGTTTTCTAACATGTCAATTGATATGAATCTGATTTGTTAATTTGATAATCAATTGAATACTAATTAAAACTAATAATTTTCCCTTTACAATGATTAGTTTATGAAAAAAACATTTTTTTTTGTTTTCATTCTATTATTTATTTTAAATGATTATTTTTATCATTTATCATAGATTGGTAGATTGACATAAATTGTTTATCACAATGACATTTGATAAATTACATATTAATTTTAGGTTTGCATTCAAGATTTAGTTGCATTCATGATTCAGAGTTTCCTCTTTGAGTAGCAACCATCACTTAGCGGCTAACGAAGTCGTAAAACCCATCGGACATAGCTATACCAAACAACTTGAGGATAGGGTAATCCTTGCATAGGATTATTCAAAGCCTTTGGTTGGGCTATCTCCCTTACATTGATGTTTGAGACACTTCTAGGATATGCTAGGCTTCAACAAAACCTCCTTCTAGTCGAAGATGGAGAATATACTTTGGAAGTCGGTGCTTCCACAATCGTAGATCGCAGTTATCCATAGGTTGGAGCTTCATTATTACAATTTGTAGTTTACATAATTAGATCGAAATACCATGGAAACTATAGAAAAACATGAAGAAAAACCCTAAATATTTGATTATTCCACTAACTATTAATACAAAATTAAAAATATCATACAAATAGTGGAATAGTAAAGTCTTTTTTTACCATTGTGTTTTTACTATTGAAGTTTGGGTAAACTTATGCATGAGAGAGGATTTTGTTATGGACATTTCGGGAAATACGGACCTCCTCTGATCGTATGGACTAGGAAATAGCTAACACTCAGCTCTTCATTTTCATGGTTCAATTTTTAGTTCCCATCTTGTTTTTTGGTGTTTTGTGGAGAGTTTCTTAATGGGAAGAGTGCTCGTAAACTAATGCTCTTCTCCCTTTCCGGAGGTGCACCAACGCACCTCTCGAAAGGGGAAAGAGCATAGAAGGTGATATGTTCCTTAGGAAAAAGAGTGTCATTTCTCTGTTCCCTTAGGGAAAGAGTGTCAGTGGCAAGGGCCTCCTCAAAAACCAAAATCCATACAAAAAATTTGAATTTTACCTCTTGATTTGGAGTCTAATGGGTGTTTCATTGGTGTTTCACATCTTTTTAACTCACAAGATGGTGATTTGGAAAGAAAGGGAGAATGAGCTTGATGAATCCCAAGAGATGAATGATCCCATTAACGTGAGAACCTTAAGGGAGTGCGGGCTCCTGAAATACTTCAGGGTCACAGAAATGAGGCCCCATGTGCGGTTACTGGAATACCTAATCCGAATGTGGGATCCCAACCAATGGACTTTTTAGGTCGGGACTCATGTGTTGACTATCGATGTCGAGTACATTTATTTCTTGGCCAAGCTATCCCAAATGGGGAATCTGGTGTCACTTATAGGCCTTGAGGTTGTAGATATGTTTGTGGATGACCTTATTGACGAGTACTATGTGGTCAGGACTAGGTCCCAGGTCCAGAAAAATACATATAAAACACATTCTAGACCGACCTATGAGGACCGTGGCCTTCACAATAAAGAAGGTAGCAGGAAGTAGGGAGTCCCACTAGACCACTCATGCACATATGATGTATGCAGTGGAATGTATGTCTCCCACTGTATTCAACTGGAGTGAGGGACTGTTGGTAAGCCTTAAGGATCAACTTACCAAGTGTCGAAGTGGTAAACTAAAGTAGTTCGACTACGGGGAAATAATGGTGTCTTTCTTCTTAGAGCGGGTGCCTTTTATGTGACTGCAGGTGCTTTTGAATAGGATGGATACTAAGGATCCTATGATGTTGAGATGGGTCAAGGCCACATCCCATCATGGATATATTGGAGGGACCACCATCACAGATGGTGTAGTATGTTTTTGTTGGATACGAGTCCAAATATTGATGGTTGAAGACTTCTCCTATGCAGGAGTCGACTTCAGAGGTGAACCTAATATCCCATTACCTGAGGGCGATCAGTGGGATGACCGAGGTGAGAATAATAACATTCCATGTGTTTTTGTTTTTGTGTTATATTTTAATTTTTGTATTTTGAATGATATTGAGACATACAATGTTATTATGCAAACGTATGACCTTCCCATATAGCAGTATCCTCTTTTGTTGAGAGGAGAGGGGTAGTAAGGGACATGGTTGTCAGGAATATGGAGGTTGAAGAAGAGATTTAAGAGATTGAAGACAACCTTTAGAGGTTGACTATGGGAGTTCTCAACATTTCTATTGATGATCTTCCCAGGATCTATCAACGCCATACTATAGGAGTGTCGAAACTCTTTGGGAGACTACTCCACCAAGTCGTCCACGCTATGATGTGCTGTCATGAGAATGAGGATTAGTTTAGAGTGACTTCCTCATTTTTTTATTGTATTTATACTGAAATCTTTGAAGCTTCAGATTTTTCCTCTTTTATATAATAGAGACTTAATAGCTCCAAATTTTGAGTGGACTAAAAACTTATGGCTCTAGTTTATATCTAAGTATCAGTTTATAAATAAAAAAATTATTTACAAATATGTGTGTGTGATGTTTTATGCGCATGAATAGATACTTATGTGTTTATATGATTATATGCATGTAATGAAAAATTAAAATGAACTTCAAATATGAGCCAGATACCAATCCAAAACATAATTTTTCGGTGAACTAGCTACTACATTTAAATGTCTTGGGATGTGATGGTAGGAAACATGTTAAAAAAACCTCTCCAAAAGATGAAATCTTCATAACATACAAAGGAGTAGGGGGTTACAGATGGTGTAGACTTGGTTTAACTGATGTACAACTAACTCCAAGTAAACTCTAATCCAATTCACATCATTAGCAAGAGCTCTAGTCAACAAACCATTCACTACATGGTACTCTGCAAGATTGTTTGTAGTGGGACCTAAAATTAGTTCCTCCTGAGATCCCCAGATCACCAATTAGGGACTACAATACCCATGCTACTGATGTGAGGTCAATCTAATGGATAGCACCATCTGCAAAGCCAAAATAAATGATCATCTGCCCATTTTAACAAAACACTATATAAGTAAGCTTAGTTAAGACACATCTTTCATTCACACCAAATTCACACTTCAAACTACACACAACACTCTATAAACACTATATATAGAAAACCTATGCTAGCTGGCCTAGGAATAGTATTTCTTAAGGTAGATCCCATTTCAGGGCTCTCCCAGGGGTATTCCATCATAATCCATCAAATCATAAGATCCTTTCTCTAAGACACAACTAACAATGTACGACCCATGCCACATGGATTCCAAGTTTCCACCCCCAAACTTATCATATTTGTGGTCATATGTCAAGACTAGGTCACCTTCATTGAAGAGGCGAGGTTGAATGGATCTATCATACTGATATTTAATTCATCATTTATGCACCTCATTTTCCAAGGTAGAATCCTAACAGGTTTCATCGATATTGTTTAAGTATAAGAACCGTGCTTCCTCCGGAGTGGTATTGGGTAGAAATTCTACGAAAAGATTTAGAGAAGGGATTTCACATTCTATTGGGAGAGTAGCCTCCATCCCATACACCAACTTGAAAAGTGTGAAGTCGGTGGATGTCTTAACGGTAGTCCTGTAGGCCCGTAATGCAGAAAATAATTGTAATTTCTAGTTGTATTTGGCCTGCCTTACCATTCGTTGAAGAATTGTTTTCAATACAATGTTGATGGGTTCAACTTAGCCATTGGCTTATGGGTAATAGGGTGTAGAATTATTGTGATGAAAACCTTGTTTAGCACTTGGTTCCGACATCATTTTATTTTGAAAATGTAAATCATGGTCAGTCACAATAGCTTGAGGGACTGTAAATCTAGTGATGATGTGATTGAAAAGAAATAGGGAAGAATTTTTTTCGTCTTCGACATATGTAGGCATAGACTCAACCCACTTTGTAAAGTAATCCACAACTACAATGATGTAACAATGCCACCTGGCTGAGGTAGGCTTACATTGCATGAAATCAATGCCCCAATTTGTGAATCAAATGACAATTATGATGGGGTGCAAAGGAGCAGGGTGGGTGCGCCTTTTGGATGTGAAAAGATGATAGGGTGGACATTTTTTGACGATTTCCATATAATCTTTGAAGATTGAGGGCCAAAAGTACCCAATGTGTAAAATTTTCTGGACAATAGCCATCCCAAGAATATGACCTCTACAAGCTCCTTAGTGACAATTATTTAAAATCACTTTGTCCTCATTGTGAGTTAAGAAGTGTCGCAAGATTGCATTAATGCCACGACGGTGTAATGTATCATTAATGATAAGATAGTACTTTTCATGATGACAAATACAACGAATTTAATCTTGGGTTGCACCAAGATAGAAGCGTTGAGTATATATATAGAGAATCAAGTCTCCATACCAAGGGTCATACGTAATAATGAGGAACAATGATTCATCCTGTAATAAATCAAGGGTTTGCATATCCTTGGTAATATGGGGAAGGTCATACATGAGCTCCATGAAGACATGGGACTTATTGGAACTAGATTTTGCAAATTCTAACTTAAATTCCTGGAGAATAAAAATCCAACGAGATTATTTCCCCCCAAGCACTTAATTATTTAGAATGTAATACATGGGGTTGGAATCTACATATATCGTTTTTATACGAAGAAAAATGTAGTGACAGAATTTCTATACTGCGATGACCATGACTAGAGCTAACTTCTCCACATGCGAGTAACGAGTTTCAGAGTCAAGAAGACTCTTACTGAGGTATTAAATCACATGTTCATGGACGTGTACATATGTTTGAAGTCGTACCATGACGATGGTGGTTAATAACGTAGCCACATACAAGGAGTAATCCCTAGTATAACCAGGTGGCTATAGGACTGCTGCATGCGTAATGCATGTTGTGAAATATCATCCCAAACAAAGGGTGTATCCTTTTTCAATATACGCATGAAATCATGGGTCTTTTCGACGTAGTTACATACGAAACGAAGAAAACTTTTTTCCTTTCCTTGCAAACTTTGAAGTTCAGTAACATTTGTAGGAAGGGGTAGGGCCAAGATGGCTTCAATTTTCAGTGGATCTATACGGATGCCATCCTTGGAAACGATGAAGCCAAGTAGTCTTCCAGTATCGACAGAAAAAACACACTTATGTGGATTCAATCATATGTTTTAATGGCAACATCTGAGAAAAATGGCTCTCAAATGGTCAACATGATGATCCCGATTCTGATTTTTTAAGGATTCTAATAGTATAGTTGAGTATAGTGTTATAGGAAATTATTTTATATTGAAAAAATCATATATTTAGATAGGTAGGTGAATATTAAATATGAAACATACATTTTACTACAGAAACATGTAATTTTTGGTGAATATTATGGTTAAAAAACATATTTTTATTTAAAATATAGGCGATATTAGAGAGTAAAAATGACCAAATAGCGAATTTAGTTTCTGAAAAAAAGTCCAAAAATAGCCAATTGGTGAAATTTCGCCCCTAAAGTTTTCCCTGGTGGGGAGGAAAATAATCAAGGTAAGGTTCCACAATGTGTTTGATGTCATTTAAAATGTAGGACATAGTGTGTTGGAAGGTATCTCCAATGTTCTTTAAGCTAAAAGGTAAATTCTTTTAGGCAAAGGTCCCCCATGGGAAATGAAGCTCATTGTATGTTGATCAGACGGGAGTATCTCTATCTAATTATAGCCAGAAAATCCATCCTTGAATGAAAAGATGATGTTACCCATGCATTTATCGATGATTTGACCAATGTAAGGAGTGGGGGAATTGTCCTTGGGAAAATCCCTATTGAACTCTTGGAAATCGATGCATACCCTAATTGTTCCTTGTTTTTTGTTCATGGGGACAATATTAGAAATCCATCTTTCAATCATATGGGGTAGATGAACCCAACCTTGAGAAGTTTCTCAATTTCTTCCTTAATGGCTGCTGCTTTTCGTGGATGAACCTGACGTAACTTCTGATGGACTGGTTTGGCATTAGGGTAAGTCCTAATCTTATGAACCATGATCGAAGGATCTATGCCTAGAATTTTGTCATACATCCAAGAAAAAATGTCTCTAAATTCCTTGAAAAGGGTCATATAAGACCTAATTTCTAAAGGAGAAGAATTTTGACCTACGTGGATATTCTCTACAACTCTGGGATTTATTGATATATCAACTATAACGTTCTTAGTAATGTTACTTAGATTTCCCTCAAAATCAACATTGTGGATGAGTATCGATGACTGAGGAGTAGTTACAATATCAGATGAAACCATTGTTTCAAAATGATCTTCTACCATATGGTAACATGGAAGGAAATAGGATCAATGTTGATGGTCTATCCAGGGCATCTCTTCTAAAGACATGACTTCCATGATTGATTCATTTAATGAAAGAGCATTCAAAAGATAGTCTCGATATGGGGGGAATCTAACCAATATGGTAGGTAATAAGGGTTGGATGCCACCAAAAGATGATCAATAATGGTGGGTTCGTTTGTGGACTGGATAGCCTAGTAAGTTTATTCGAAATAGGTAAATGATGTCGAATAAACTATTGATTTTCCTTTTTCTGAAGTGTCATGAATCTTAGAGGAGATAATGTTCACAGACACAGTCTGATTAAAGGGGGTTAGATAATGGAAAGATCCCATAAGTGAGGAATCTTTGAGAATACCTACCCCTACGTTCTGGTACTGTGGGGTCGTAGAAGCTAAAAGTGAGACATTATTTGCAGAATTAGAACTTGTGTCCAGGGAACAAAAATCTAATTGGTTAATTGTGGCGATCTTGCCCTGAAATGGGAATTGGACTGATCGGAACACAGATGTCGTAACAACCTGCATACTTTAGAACCAATTCCTACCCAAGAGAATATTGTAGTCTAACGGAGCATCAACAACTTCAATTTGAATGGACGTCTATTTCCCCCCTAGTTCAACTAGAAGGGAGGGAAGTACTCCATAAGGCTAAAAGCCACGACCATCAAATTCCTTCAAATTCATAGGTGAATGGTTGATCTCATGAGATCCAATAGCTCTCCAGCATGAAAGAGACATGAAATAAGTTGAGGTACCTTATTCTAACACATTGCAATGGACTTTCTTCCCAATAAACTTAGTAGATAGTTGAAAAGTTAACTGATGGGAGACTCTCAACTTAAAATCATCCAGTTTAAAGGAGATAACATTTCCATATCTATGAGAAGCGCCAACAGGTTTTTTCTTTGCATAGGGAATGTTTGGAATACTTCAAGGGTAGACATAGCACATGGTGCCTGGGACAAATCTTCGACTACATTGTAGTATTGATCATCCCATGCATTAGGGTTAAATAACAATTTCTGAATTGTACTCTTTGGCAACAAAAAAATAATGTCGAGTACATTCTTTTCAATATGAAGAGTGTTGATAGGGGGAGGAGTGGAAACTATAGGCTTATCAGATGGAGTGTTATCATCTTTCTTCTCTGAAGGTGGATCATAGTTATGGGATCGGGTGGTAATATTAATCGTTTCACTAGACATCATTTTAACCTAATCTATAAAGGATGAGGAAGACCCGTGTAGATATTGATGGTCGATCAATTGTTGCTGGGTAGGTAAAGGATCATTCAATAATTCCGAGGCGAGAGAATTTTTCAAGAATTTGCTTACCCCTTCATGTAGAGGACATTCCTTGGTTAAGTGGTCACCTCCACATATGAGGGAGGGAAACTTTTCCTTTCTCTTATTCTTGGATTCAACATCAGGGTGTTGTGTTTCATTGCTATCCTGTTGATTTTCAGACTTTTTTTTAATTATTCTTTTCTTTCTTCTTCGTTCCCAAAGATTCTGAGGATTGAATGGAATTTACCTCAGTAGAGGAAACATGAAGAGGGATGATTTTGGGATTTGTGGTGGCCTAGACAGTAGGTTCGTTTTTAGGAATTTAGGAATTTAGCTATCGATTGTGTCTGAACATAGCCAATAACACCATGATCAGTTGGCTCTGTTGAAGTATTTGAGGGGTCCCAAGTAGTACAGTGAGCATGCGGGAGAAAATCATAAAGAGTACCTAACTTGGAATAAAACAAGTCTAGGTACTACTCTTGGCTAATTTCTTATTCTTCGGTGATGGAACCTCACATGGAAACATCCCGAGCAATAGGCAGAAGCAAAGATTTAGTAAACTAATAGGCAAGTAATTGGTAGGAAATAGGTGTTTTAATCAACATACTGTGTCGTCTCCACTCATGTATATGATTGGATATATGGGTGGAAGTGGTATGATGGAGGGAATTTAAAATATCCATTCCCATTTCGTACCATATTGGGAATTGAAAGTGTATTAAAAACACAATTGCTAAGGTGTTAAAATCCCAAAAAGAGTGTTGAGGTAATTTTATATACCACTTAGCGGTGGTCTCAGTGAGATTCCTTTGAAATAATATAGAATGGATCAAACCATCTATTAGAGAGTTGGATGAACACCATAAATGATAATTCATTACATGGTTCTTAGGGTCCTCACCAGCTTTTCCATCAAACTTAGGTATATCCAAAGGCAATTTCACTGGAATAGCAAGCCATGAAGAATCGTGATGAATAGGATCATTGATCAAATGTGAAAAATATGGCAGATCAAGTGTAGCCAGAAAGGGTTGTTGTTGATTTGGTTGCAGGTACTGGTAAAATTAAAAATAAATTTGAATACCAATAAGGCCGTAAGAAGATTGATAAACTGGAATTGATGATCCTCCAATCATAGGTGGGTTAGGTTGAGGTTGGTTTCCAAATGTGTTTCCTGATGGTCTTCTAGTTGGTCCTCCAGGTGGTGGTTCTCCATATGATGGTACTACAAATGTTAGGCCTCTAGGTGGTGGACCTCTGGATGGTGAACCTCCAGCTAGCAGACCTTAAGGTGTTGGACCTCCATATAGAGGACCTCTGGGTGGTGGTCCTCCATAGGGAGTACCTCCATACGGAGGTACTCCATATGGGGGTCTTCTAGGTGGTCCCCTAGATGGGGGACCTCCAGGGATACCTCCAAATGGGTAATATCCATATGGAATTCCCTACATATTTTTAAATGAGATTCCGTAAGTAGGTACATTTAGCCAATTAGGTTTTCCCCATAGGGTATTAGGGTTACCAGGGTAAGGAGTCCCAGGAAAAACATTTCCCAAGGTAACATGTTGGTAATTTTGGGTGACAGTTTACTATTGATATCCTGGATGAATATATCCCCATGTGAGTTGGTTGGACATCAGTTGTCCCGATGTGGAGGAAGGAACCATTGTGTTTGTAGTGTTGGAAGGTGGCCCATCCATGGGATCCCCTAGAGGAACATTCTTCCCATGATTTGAACTAATTCTGATGGTTGCAGTGATGGTTGGTCCTGGGGATTACCCCTCAGTGATGGGATTAACATGAGAACTAGGTATAGAAGGGATAATTTGAGTTGATAGGGAAGGGATAGAAGGCTGGTTGGTATCACAGGAAACTACAATTTGAACCGGTATTCCAAATACAATAGCAACATTATATCGTACAGGGCGATTGTGGTATTAGGGAGTGGCTCTTTCTGAATGGATTGGTAAAGGAGAAACACTTCTCCTTCTAATGATTTCTCCCCTAGTGTGTAAATTGGACACCATTTCACAAATGGGTCTAAAATTCTCATCATTAGAGAGCAACAACCTTGAACTAGGCAGGGGGGTAGCATCAACTAAAGTAGTGGTGTCATACTCAGAAATAGTCCGTCCCAAGGAAGTATCCCAAAAAGGAGTCGTTGGACTGAATTCCATTGCCATTGGGTCATCTGAGGGTGGGGAAAAACCAAATCTTGTGCACCAGAATGACCTTCCATAGGAAATTGAAAATTTGAATCATGTGAAGGTGGTAATTGGACCAATACTGGGGTAGAGGTAGGTGGATTTTTGATTGAAGAATACTCTTCTCCTAATTCAACAATAGGGACACCTTCAACAGAAGGATTAGTGGTGGTAGGTTGATATGTGGTCACTCCTTGTCTTTCTTCCATGGTAGGATGAAATTCAGGTGATAAACTATACAATATATGAGATCTCCTCATAGATGGTTCATCCAGAAGGATGGCTAAACAATTATACTCTAAATATTCACTACTCAAAAAGGAACACACAAACAATTCTACACAAAATAAGGGACCACAAGAAAAATTAAGTACTAATAGGAGGGGCTGGAATAAGTTAGAACCTCACTAGATTGTCAAGTTGTCGCAACTCACGATATACTGCAGGGTTCAACAATAAAATGTGACAAGGAGGATTGCGACCGTACCCTTTCTTGAATACCCGGCTACCTGGATGGCACGTGTGTAGTAGCTCCCCGAGTGTTGTTCTCAATGTGTTTCTCCAACAAGATGACCAAAAGTATTTTCTTAGTTGGTATCGGTTGCTAGATGGGTCTCCCTATATACACAAGGTACATGGGAGTTCAAGTCCGTGTTATTATTTTCTGATGCACAACCATTCAAAATGGGACTTCTGATATACTATTGAGTACGTGAATAACTTTTCAATATACCTCAAAGGTACATGAAAATCCATTTGATATACCGATTGGTACGTTGAAGAACCACACGATCCCATGGATGCAGTGCAAGAAAGGAAATGACAAATCCTATGTTTATAGACATTGAAACACGTCTTCTAACCTATCACTCAAATTGCTAAGAATTTTAACCTAAGATACCATTCAATTTTATCTTAATGGTTAGTCAATGATTGTGGAATATCAAGTAAATTGAAAGATTCAAATCATCTAAATGCTTGTGCAATTTGTTTTTGATGAAACATATCTAAAGAGAGGGAGAGGTTATTTTTCCAAAACAAAAGAATACAACCATACGATCCAAACAATTCATATCCTCAAACTTCAAGTACTTTCATACCAGTAAAACTCTAAAGCTATGTTTTAAAATCTCTTCTGCTACAAAAGGAAAAGACTTTGTAATGTAGAAATGCCTATTTTCTCAAATCAATCTTCAAAAAATAAATACTTTTAATGATCTAGCCAAACTGAAAGCAAGCAATCAAAATTTTATTTTGTTTTTTTATATGATTTTCGAGTATAGAAATGCAAAAATCACACTACACAAGCAAAGAATCCATATTATTTTCCCTTTTCACATATTTGTAAAGGAATCCTACAAGACTAGTCATACAAACCATACACCCAAAATCCAATTTCCGCACAAAACTTATTCAATTTCAGAGATCCTACTAATACAACTTCTTAAGATATAAGGTTAAAATGTACATCCATGATAAAACACACAACAAGACCTGTCAATGAGTAGGGGAGAAAATTGACCAATCCCAAAAAGAGACAAAAAATTTGAAAGAAAGAGCTCTAGAGTTGAAGAAAACCTACCTTGGCTCACCCTGAAGGAAAGAACTAGGGCCTCGTACAGTGATCGGCGCACACTATCTCTCTGTAGAATGCATAATCCGTGCTTCTAACTCTGGGAAGAAGGTGTCAACGATGCTAGATGACAATGGACAATAGGCACCAGCAGGGGTCCAACGCTCTGTCAAGCACACCTTGGTGCATCGATGGATCTAGAGAACACAAAATCCAATCCAAATAATATTCATGATAACCCAATTTGGATCAAAGTGGAATTATGGTAATTAAAAGCATGAACCAGAGAAGGAAAATGAGAGTGAAGCAAGGTGTATTACTTACCTTAAAACTTTAAATGAGTAAGAAAAAATTTCATAAGCTTGTCATCAAAAGTGACATAAAAAATTCACAGATATGATAGGTTTGTTCCCCAGTATGGTCGCCTATTTTGTAACCAGGAATATTTCAATCAGCGCGAACACAGTTTGTTCCCTTATCCTACATGGGGAATATATAGAACAAAAAACCACAGTGATGCATCCTTCTCCTAGATAATTGAATTACTTGAATGTTTACACTTTCTTTACCTCAATGATGGAAATTGTCCTTGCCTTGAGGATCCTTTGTGATCAAATGTACCTGCAAAGAGCATAAAGAACAAGAAAAAATGGTGAAAGCAAAAAGACAATCCAAATATCTATGCTAATAGTTAAGGAAAAAATTAATAAACAACTGATATTAACACAAATCATTTATGGAAAAGGAGAACATGTTTGTTTTGATAATGAAAAGAGTAAGAAGCTACAAATGAAGCCTTGAATTTGAAGCTTCAATCTCACAATACTTTCAACATCACTCTCACACACACTCGACAAGATTCTACAATCCTCACTCATAATCACACTCTCTTGCCTCCTACACCAGCTATCATTCCGCTAGCATGACAATGCTCTCTTGGTCCCCCCTTTCACATGGTCTATGTGGCTTGCTTTTATAGGAAAAAGGAATCCCAAAGGGGTTGATATCATTTGGGAGGAAGGTAGGGAATGATCCCTATAGGCTAAGAGATCGAGTGCCACCTATCCCAAGCAGTTGGGATCATCCTCCACGAGGAATTTAGTCTAGAAGGTTCTTGAATCTTCTCTTTTTCCCCTTTTTCACTTTTGACGCTCTCTGCAAGTGGGATAGGTGCATCCATGTTCCTTGTGATCAGTCTACAAGTGCCATCAGTGCACTATTTCAATGGATAAGAGGCGCCAAGCCTATATGACGCCCTATCCCAAGAGACAAGGTGCCTCAGACTACCTAGAATTGAGCAACAAATCCTTCAAAAGATAGTTTGGCCAAGGTGCCTCTTTATAGACTCTCTAAATAGGAAAATATTGTCAAGCGAACTTGGTTCTTTAACACTTGTAAAAGTATTTGAAATTTCATCTATGCGGTGATATTTTATCCCTTTTCGGACTGTTTAGATTTACTTATGAAAAAATGTACACTCTAGTTTATCATAACTACAATTGTTCTCCTAGGTGTTATTTTACACTTTTTTCAGACCTTGGGGACTAAATTTATGAAAAATTCCAAATTGGATTTTTATTTAGTCCTTTCAGACTCTCTAAACATGAAACAACACTGATTTTACCTTCTTTGGACTCGTCAAAATCATATAATGGAGGATTCTTTTAGGGATTGAAACCCTCCTTTATTAGGTTCATAAAACATGTGAGATTGGACTCATCCTATGATGAGCTTTATCTATTTTTTGTTACCTTTTTCAAGCTTTTTAAAATTAAAAGAGGTACTCATCCATCATGATGGGGAAATTAAGGGAATTGGAAAACATTTTTCATTTGTATTAATGGCATATTATAGTCACCCTTGAACATGGAACCTATCTTTATTTCATTCAAACAATTGGGTAATCATCTTATCCTCGATTTAATCCACTTTCATGATTCATTTTACTCCTTTGACACATTTAAAGAATGCATTGTCTTTTCTTTGCATTGTGTCTGGTATCTTCCTCGTTGAGTCAATGCTCCCAAGTCACTTTTCATTTTGTTTAATGCTTAAGGGGAGTCTTTTATCACAACCAACCTATTATCACTAGAGTCTGCACCTTGACTACTAAGTCTCAAATTCCATGGAATCTTAATATTTTCTAATGAATGACTAGGCTTCTTGGCTTACAAATATATATAAGTGAAATGGAGATCAGGCTAAGATAACTAAAATGACTAAACAACAGAGTAAATGAATCATAATCAAGGATAAAAAATAATGCGAGTATGAAGTTATACAAAGAGTGAGGGAGTTCAGATCAAAGTACATGATAAAAATTCAACTCATCCACAAGAATTCAAGGATAAATAACATTTATCAAAGAAAAAAATGTGAATAAAGTGTTCAAATTGAACATAAACATCTATCATAACAACAAAACAAAATATAGGCTCATCTTGAATATAATCATTCCATAACAATCTTTATATAAACCGAAAGATAACATACATGTCTGAAAGTAAAATCATAGTTTATTCTCCACACCATTCCCTAAAGCACTTTCATCCTCTCAGCAATAACCCCCTTATTTCCATTTGATTCATTAAATTTATAATAAATTAGAGATCTAAAGAGAGTTTCTAGATCCAAAACTCTAGGGTTGAATATGCCCAAAATAGCAAAATCGAATTTTGAGGGAAATCTGGTGAATTTCTGAAAAAAAATGGCTTGAAATAACCACCCGTATATGCTAAACCGTGATAGTTGTTTAAATTATGATAGATGGTTTTGTAAATAGGTATGTGATGAGAAAAAAACCTCTTTTGGGTTTTAAAATTTCCTCTCTAATTTATCAGAATACATTCCCAAATATAATGACAAAAACAGGAAATCATTAAATGTTAAAATCTAGAAAATAGGCATAAATATTCATTCAAATATTCGAAACCATGACACTTGTTGCAAAATAGAAGGATTTTTTTATGAATGCGCCCGTATTTAACAAAAAACTCTTTGGGTTTTCTGAAATTCACTTCCATATCCTCCTAATATGTGTCCAATGACAATGACTAAAACAGAGAAAAAAATATATTCCCACAGCAAAGTAAATTTTGATAGGTCATATCCTGGTACTAACATATAGCTCTGGTTGGGGATGAAGTCCTCCCTGAAAGGCTCCAAGAACATGCATACTAATTCCCTTTATAATTCCATCTCTACAACCTGTAACCATATTCTGCTTACCATTCACTACAAACTGATAAACTTGCAATATGTCCCGTCATGTACCAGTGCTCCATTGGGCTAGTGGAGTGATCCATATCTCTACCAAATATATGCAATTTTTTTCAAACTCTAAACACATAGCACTGAAATGAAAACATACGGATGCAGACCAACACACTGAAAATAATCTACATGCTCGTATGGAGAGCTTATTATTTCGCCTACTCCTATTTATAATTGGTAGAAAAAATCTAATCATGTGTAATCATACTTCCAATGAAGCCATGATAGCATCCAATTGACTGTAAGAACTTCTTGCGGGAAGATATAAATCAAAGAAGAATTTAACATTTGAAGCAGAAATTTGATTTGCAAAGTATACTTACAATCATATTCTACTTTGATTCCAAAATCTAGAAAGATGAAACTTTTAAATAACCATGACTCCATGTAAATGGCCACTGGGTCCTACCAATTGCACTGCATTTCTAGTTGATACAAATGGTCACATCGTTCCTCTGCTCCACTTATCAAATGATATTTCATTTGTTCTACTGGAAAGAGAGCATGAATATTTTTTGGGCATTGGAAATCAAAGGCATCAAAGTTATCCTGAATCTTCTCACAAGTTCCTTGAACAACAATAACAAAAATGTCATCTTGAGAATCAACGAACCAATCCATGTATTCCTCACTACCATTAGATCCACAACTGTCATATACCAGCTCTAGTTGTTCATGGATAATGAACTAAATGTCTTGATGAATCCGTTGATCATATTCATCCACATCACAAATATCTCGATCTTGTATTTTTAGAGAATCATCATATTCATCAAAAATGAGAGTAGCATGATAAAATTCTAATGATAAAGATAAATATTTCTGAAAATTATCATCAGTGATATGATCTTCAAATGAACTTGGAACAACTTTTGTATCATAATCATAACTATAAGAAACATTTGGATTGATGCCAAATGCGTCTAAAATATCATGATTATCAATTTTAATATCAGAATTTTGGAAATCCTCCTTCTATAAAACAGATTTAATCCCCCTTCTATAAAACAGATTTAGAAGAAGATATGGAAGACAATAAATCATCTTCTCCTTTAATGCCTGAATTAGATCCATATTCATCATAGATAGGATGAAATGAAAAGGTAGAAGCGTGATCCTCTACATCTTTGTTTTGAAAGACATTTTCAATAGGATGCAATTCTTCTTGAACATGACTATCACATGCTTCAATATCGATGGAGACATTCTGAAGTTTTTCCTTTATAATTTTATGATCTTGAGTGCATGGTATAAAGGACAAATAGATGGAGTTGAGAAACTATTGATCATGATCATGTTTTTCAATTTCAAGCTCCTCTTGAATTAAAGAGTTTAAAATGTTTTCTTAAAGAATTGACTCTTCTTTAATTTCCTTTTCAATAAGATCTTCATAAATTTCTTCATGACAGGAGCATTCTACTGTCTATTGATTATAGAACTCAAATTGATCCCAACAATCTTTAAGAAGTAGTTCCTGTGAAAAATACATTTTGAAGTGCTTATTGAATACGGCATGAAAGTCTTTCAAGGAAAATATGTTGGAAGCAGGATGAGAAAAATATCATTCTCGTGCATCTCCTTCAATTGAATACATGAACATTTTAATTAGTACATATTCATGGTGAATATTTAACTGAGCCATACATTGATGAAATTTGATCAGGTGATTTGAAGGATTATCCTCTTTTATTTCTCTGAACCATGGAAGGAAATATCCCCAAATGTCCATGATAGGTATTACATTTGGAAATCCTGGAACATTTGAGAAATGGAGTGGAGCAAAACTATGAGCCAAAATGGCAACCATTCAGTCATTTGACATCTTGAATAAGTGGAGTCAACAACGGATCCTTCTTCCGTGTAGTTAGCTGGTGAACAGATTGTTGTCTAAAACATGCAACCAGCCCTTGTTCACCATCAAAGATTGGATCTATACTTTTTCATTCTCCTAGGGAATATTTTCTTCACTTCCATCCTTGGTAGCGACGCCCAAAGATGTTATCACTAGAGTCTTCACCTTTACTGCTAAGGATGAAAGTCCATGGAATCTTAAGGTTTTCTAATGAATGACTAGGTTTCTTGGCTTACAA
>LPNX010423861.1:531246-611518 GCA_001517045.1 Pseudotsuga menziesii
GTTATACAGAGAGAGAGAGAGTTCAAATCCAAGTACATGATAAACATTCAACTCATCCAAAAGAATTCAAGGATAAATAACATTTATCAAAGAAAAGAATTGTGGATCAAGTGTTCAAACTAAATATAAACATATATCATGAAAATAGAACAAAATATAGGCTCATCTCGAATATAATCATTCCATAACAACCTTTATATAAATTGAAATACGACATACATGTCTGAAAGTAAAATAGTAGTCTGATCTCCACACCATTCCCTAAAGCACTCACATCCTCTCAGATGGAATCCCCTGCTTTCCATTTGATTCATTACATTTATAATAAATTAGAGGTCTGAAGACAATTTATAGATCCAAAACTCTAGGGTTGAATATGCCCAAAATAGCAAAATTGGATTTTGAGGGAAATTTGGTGAATTTGGGGAAAACATGGCTTGTAACAACGACCTATATCTGCTAAACCGTGATATTTGTTTAAATTCTGAGAGAGATTTTTGTAAATAGTTTCATAATGATAAAAATCATTTTTTGTTTTTAAACATTCCTCTCCAATTTATTGGAATACGTGCCCAAATATAATGACAAAAGTAGGAAATCATTAAATTTTAAAATATGGAAAAATAGGCCATAAAGATTCATTTGAATCTTCCAAACCATGACACATGTTGCAAAAATGAAGGAGGTTTTTGTGAATGATATTTTTACTTGAAAAAAAAAATATTTGGGTTTTCTGAAATTCACTCCCATCTCCTCATAATATGTGTCCAATGGAAATGACTAGAACAAAGAAAAACAGATATTCCAGCAACGAAAGTAAATTTTGATAGGGAATATTATGGTACTAACACAACCTATGTATATACCATACCTTCCTTTGTTTCGATCATATATGAGTTAGTCATATGGTTTAACCATAATCAGAATAACTTCAAACAACTTTGTTCCAGTTTCATGTCGATGATGGGGGAAACGTCATAGCCCTCCTTCGACGAGTTTATTCCCATTGACACCAACACATTATATGGGAATTAGTCTTAGAAACCAATTAGTACCTTGAATCCTATGTGCCTCAATGGAAATTTTCCTCGTTTTTTATAGTAGGATTCCATCATTGGCCTCTGATTGAAATATTCCACTGATTATTCAACTTCAACTCATATACTCACATTCGGAGGAATGTACTAGGGTACCTTGGGAATCATTGACATCTATGGTGGTTTCTCTTGCATTTGTTAATAGTATACATCAATGAGCAGTAATCAAGTGGTTTCTACCATGTTCAATGTCAAAAATTCTATTGGATATAATTTTACTATTCGAGATTGGGATGAAGACCATGGGTGTTTAGGCATTCACTTGACTATTTGCTTCTACCTGAGTTGTGATGGATTATTTTGTTATTGGGTCACTACATAGATCCATAATGTATGGTCGGTGGCTATTCTCAAGTTTGAGTCATGATTACATAGATCTACAATGTATGTTCTATATCTGTGTCGAAATTTGAGTTTTATTCATCATGGATCTATAGTGTATGTTGGTAGTCATGACCTAGTCCTTTATGCATGGATCTACAATGTATTGGTTGGTATCCATGTATTGATTCAATCAAAGTACATAGCTCAAGGTGTATGGTACTATAAAAAGTCTTCAACCGACAATATTTTTTCCTCATATTCCAAATTGTACCTATCAAAGTATTTAAACTATCACATCCCTCTAGATCCATAATTTCGGGGCCAATATGTTACACCAAAATATTGCCATTTTCCCTAAATCCATAGAGTATATATGCCAAAATAACTTTAGGAGAGTTTGTCCCAATTTTAGTAGCACTAACGCACCCTGTCTCTTGACAAAATGCGTCATCCTGGGCTGACGTTGGTTGCCAATGAACAAAATACATCGGTGGCACTCCTTTCCTTTGTACAAGGATCGTTGCACCTTCCTGGCACCACTTGATAGTGCAAAGTGTGTCAACGCTCATTAAAAGGAAAAAAGATAAGTTTTGAGGTATTTCTAGAATAAATCCCTCATGGAGGCTTATCCCAACCAATTAGACTAAGTGGCAGTCGAGCCCCTAAACCCTAGAAATGATCCCTCAACTTCCTCCAAGTAATCCTCGGCTGATTTGATCTCTTTTTTCATATAAATGTAAGCTTACCTTAATGGTTTAGGGAGGACCAAGAAAGCACCTTCATGTTGTTGAAATTATTTTAGGATTGAGAGGTAAAGAAATTGGATTTTGAGGAAAAATAATTGTGAAGAGAAGCACAACACCAAGGATCTTTGGTTGTAATATTTCCTTCATTTTATTAATGAAAAATGTTTCCCTTTCCCATAAACATTGTATAATTCATCCTTTATAATTCATTGTTTATTGTGTTTCTCTCTAGTCATTGATATAGATCGGTTAGATTATATTATATGTTTCCTTGTTTCTTGTTGGCTAAAATCTATGCAGGTTCTTCAACATTAATTGAGCTTAAATATTTTCATCTAATAGGCACAACCTTCAAAAATAAGGTAAGGCTTCATTATGATCAAGTAATTCTACTAGATCTAGGGAAAGGCTTTCATGTTTTTTTCTATTTTGTTCTAGATCTATACCATATAGAATAGGGAAATGGTTTTTTTCCATGTTAACCACATATTTCTAGTAACAATGGATGTCTTCCATAATGAAAGGATTTTATGCCCATGGGTTGGTTTTTGGTGCTTCTTGGGCTAATTCCATTTGGACACATGGCTTAGGGGATGTTAGCCTCACTCATGTTTATGCTTTGTAGAAGGTGATTGTGCATGAAAGTGGTTTCATACCAATTTTATCACACCTCATTATGCCCACTTGGACATATGTTTATTATATATTGACCCTCCTCTTGGATCACTAAATCCAAGTTAATGATGATGCCATTTTTTACATACACAATACCACCTAAACGAATAGGGTGTTGAGGGAAAAAGCATAATGTTGGTGTTACATGGGACATAACACTCTCCTCACATGCTCAAAAATATTTCAAAGATGCATTAATTCATCACATTTATCATTATTTTATATCAAATGAGGTTTTTTCCCCGGCCTATGGGTGACAAACCCTAAAACATCTCATTGAAAAGTCATTTTAAACTATTTTTAGTATTTTAGGTTGGTCGTCTTGTAAAGGAGGTTAAGTTGTCCTAAAAAGAATATAAATAAGAATCTCCTCCTATTTTTTAATCAATATAATGGGATCAAAAGACACATTCTTTCTTATTTTTCTCTATGAGGATAAAGTGATGTGCACCTCCTTCTCTTGATGATGTAATGGGTTATATTGGATGGAATTATATGTTTTTGGGATTGAATTTTCTTAGTTTTCAAATATTGATATAGTGGAAGTATTATTATGAGGATTTAAGGCTCTCTTCTCCTTTCTATACATATGTGATAAGTCCTTTGGTGATTGTTTGTTTTTTCTTTCCTTGGAGATGACTCAGGTAAGGCCAAATACTAAGTTTGTTTATGCACAATTCATAGTTCTATTAACTATTAGTTGTTAACTAGGATTCTTACTCCTTCTCTTGGGATTTTTTTTCATAGAATATAGGATCGCTTGACATATCATTTTTTCCAAAACTAGGATCTTAAATTACTCTTACTCTCATATCATTAGGAGTTTCGTGGTTTCCTCTCTAATTCATACATTTTACCATTGTCAAGATTCTTGGAAGAGGCATTGATCATGACCCATTATGGCCTATAATAGGAAGAGTTGGGGATGGCCTAAAATAGGAAGATTTGGGGTTTTAAATCAATTATCTTCACTCTATATTAGTTTTATCAAATTCATGTACTTTATTACAAAAAATTATAAAAAAATATAAAATTGAAAACCTTAAAAATATTAATTTTTTTATATTTTTCCAAAAATAGTTAGTTTTATGCTTGTTTATTTAGATATGATTTTTTTGTGAGTTATTTTATTTTTGTTAACTTCAATTTCTAATATTATATTGAATAATAAATTGAAAACAATTAAATTCGGTTGATTTTTTTTCTTACCCAAGATGACCCTAGGGGATTTGAATTAAGATAAGTATTTAATCTAACTTTGTTGTGGTAAATTCAGTTTCCTATAGCTTTATTTTGAAATTTTTCATCCCTAAATACTCTCATTATAGAGGCTATCTAGTCCTAATTTGTACGTCTCCCTCTCATCTCTCCAATGAGCCTTCAAGCTTTGAAATCCAACGGATGGTACGAGAGATAGTTGGGATTTCGTCTTGTTGTTTTGGTAACTGGTATTTACTGTAGTAATATAAGTCACACAATATCTCTTAAAACTCTTAATTCATTTAGTTATCTGGTTATATCTTTGGTGAATCAATTAAAAAACCAGTTTACTACTTTTTAGTGTGATTCTTGAGGAGATAGTCTTGTCTTTTGACATGTTATGTAGGATATCTCTACCATATTTTGGGGAGCCTCCCATTACCAGATAATATCATAGTATAAAATAAGAAGAGGACAATATTGAGGTGAATTTGGTGCTTCTCCTTTAATTGTTCCAATCATTGGCACTTAGCCCTCCATTCTTTGATTAGGTTTGCTTATGACATTTGGGACCACATAAGAAAGTTGGGTCCACATATCTTGTGACAGTGTCCAAGTGCTATTTTATGAGGTGAAAAAATTCATAATAAATAAAAAACAATCATAATGAAGAGGCCAAGCACAATGACCATAAATCCATCCATTCCTTAAGTTTCTAGTGGATCATATAGTGTATAAAGGGATAAAGGAAGAGTACTAGTAGGAAGAATACCAGTAGCAATATTATAGTGGAAATTTTTAAGCTATTAATTCTTTGAAAACAAATTTTTGTTGCATCATCCCACCTAAAAGAATCCTTCCTCAATATGTTTTTTAGTGGAGCAACAATATATGCATAATTTTTTACAAATATTTTTTAATAACCTACAATGCATAAGAATCCTCATAATAACTCAATGGTTTTCATGGTGTTCTAGGTCCAATTAAAACACTTAATAAATTTTGATTGAAGTCTATCACCATTTTTACCAATTTCATCTACTTTCATACCTACAAGAACATATATAAAATTTCGAATCTCATAATGATATTTCTTTGCCATTTAAATTCTATCAATTTGGCCTTATTTATGTGTGATCAATTGGAGTTAAATCCTATAAAATTGTGATGGATTTCAATCATTTTAAAAAAATGTTTTCTTAACTTGTTATCCCAATGCATTCCATCTGAAACTTGAAGAATTTACTTTAAGTCAATATGGCTTATCCAATTCATTATTATATATCACTAGTTCAGCCTTCTAAATTGATTGTCCTATTACAAAAATTCTGCCTTAGTCATAATCACTTGTTAGCATAGAATTGGCATTAGTTAGTGGTTTCTCTCTTGGTATACAATATCACAAAATTAAATGAAGGAATAACTTGTACTTGTTTCTATCCTAATTAATTAAACAATTATTAATTTTGGAGACACAAAATCAATCAGGCCCTCATTGTTAACATCCATACATCATTGGATCTACCTTTAAGATAATCAAATTGTCCCTCCCTCATATGTACTTATATAATAACAAGTTGTTCTAAGTTTAAAATTACTCCTGGGAATTCATCTGCATCATACTTTTATAAGTGGCTAAGGGGAAGTCCTATACTAGTTACCTGAAATCACTTTGGATTTTTTGTTTATTGTTGAAGTGATTTCTCCCAAGTTCTAATCTAGTTAGCATTAGTTTTGCTCTTAAATATACTTTTGACCTATATTATATTCCCTCTTACTATTGTTGAAAAAGGAATCAGATATGATATATTTATATACAGTCCTCTCTTGGCCATCTTCTTTATCATTTAGGATCATATCTAAGTATTTATTCATGTGTCATCAATTTGGAGGTCCTTACATTTCCTATGTTAGTCAAGTCAATAATAACTATATAAGCATTGTTTGGCAAGTTGACATGGGTAAACGTCTTTAGATTTGATTTAAGATCGTGTTGGAGTTTCTTTGTTCCACATGAACCAAAATCTAGACATAAATATCTTGATAAAAAGTGAAAAATTAATTGAAGTTTGAATTTTTCATTTGACAAATTATTATAAGTACCTAACTTGAGTCAAATCAACCCTCCCTTGAAATGTTGATTCATATCTCATCAAGCGTTATCTACAAAACAAAGATGAGATATCTTTTCCAAAATTTGTTTCAAATTGATAGCACATGATTTACAACTGGCATATGTTATGGTACATGTCCTTGAAGGTGTCATTGTTAACACAAACTTCTACTACATGTCTTAAAAATCATTTATTACATAACTTGGAGGAATTTGTAGTTAGTGAATTCAACCCACTTTGTGGCTTCCAAACCTACTCAGTTCATCCTTATCCTAATATTTAAAATTGGTATGAATTGGGATTGAGTGTTAGCGATGTTTTATTCACTTTTATGCTATTCCAATAGAACGACTCTGAGTTAGACTTTGTGCATACAAGAACAATTTAGTTTGACCTTTTTAATATTCCACTCGGTGATAGGAAATCGATATTAGTTGGAGAATTAATTTGTTTCATTATATTGTTCTATCAATTTGAAATACCATCATGGCATGATCCTTTGAGAATCTTGGTGAAGTAAATAATTTTTTTCCATATTTAATCAAATTTCCTCATTTGTACTAAAACATTGGCATTCTAACCATATATTAATTGTTATGGTAATATTCAAACCATCTCAAGTGTAGGGTTCATAGACACCAACATCTCAAGTGACACACATACTCTTAAATAATGTTTCTCAACAAATCTCTTTGTGATCATCAAAATGGTATTAGAACATGGGTTAATTTCTTGGCATCTTAGTATCCATACTATTGTTGGTTAGTTGGGACAAATTATGAGTTTGAAATCCATAAATATATACTTGAAGTGACTTCACAAGAGGTGTGATTTAATTCACATTTTGAAGAGATATGTTTGCTTCCCTTGGTTCATTGTTAGAGGGTAAATATGATCATTGGTATATCAAGCATACATTGTCATTAGTGGAAAGTCTTTGTACTTCATATATAATCTAAATAACATAACTATGATAAGAAATGCTCAGTAAGGGTAAACTTTCTTTGGCTACCATTGGAGTAGGTTACTTGATGAGTAATAAATTGTATATTTAACTAGATGGTATACTTCTCTCCAAGGATAATTTTAGGGGCGAATTTTAGCCCAGTGGGCTATTTTTCCATGTTTTTCTTCCAAAAAAGATTTGTAATTTTACATTTTTTGAAGCCCTGTTTCGCCCAGTTTTGATGGGGTAAAAATTTTTCACCCCAGAAATCGCCAAATTATTATATAAATGATATAAAATCCTTGAAAATTAAAATATTTTTTGAAAAATATTGCCAATCATTTTATAGTTGGCGTTTTAAGAATTGGTAATATTCGCCAACATTTATACACTTTTAAATAAGTATGGTTCCTTAAAATCATCCCTGCTTCCCTCATTAGTATTTGAATTTCTAAATATTTGAATAATAGCTTTGAATTCCATAGGTATGAATAGCTATAAGCTATTGACTTCATAATTTAAAGAAACTAATGAGTGGGTGCTAAGATCATATTTCTAAATGAAATTATAAATGGGAGGATCATGATAAAATAATAGGAATTATTTTTTCTCATTGCTATCTCAAGTCAATGTGGTTTGATTGGTTAGAAGTACTAGTAACTGAGAAGATTTTAATAGGAATTTGGCACTAGGGATGTTGGTCACTTTCTTACTTATATTGGAATAAATAGTTCATGGCGATTGGCATATCATAAGTATGTTTTCTTAAACCATCAACAAGTGAATGATATTTCTAATTATTGATCTATGCCCTTGATAGCGAATGGTTGCAACTCATTTAGAATAAAGATGCACTTCTATTTTTATTACTCATTCCAAAAGGTTAGACTCACATTTGCTACAAAATATATATGTTTATGGCCAAGGGATTAGCAATATTTTCAATAAATGAAGAGTCATTATTATAAAATTTGGACCATAACATGTTTTTTTAGGGTTTTGTGGAGGTAAGGTATCCAAGGGTGAATATTATAAGAAAAACCTATTTAATGTGTAATCCTAAAGGATCATATTTTTTAACGTTCAATATAGAGAAATCCCAACAATTCTAAGAGTAGAGAAGACCATGAAGAATAAAAACAAACCTATGCAAGCTCTAAGAAATTTATTAAGAGAGTGTGCCTATCACCTAGGATGTTCCAAAAATGAGAGACCAAGCAAATGAATTGGTAAAAAGTATATTCACCAAAAGGTTTGTAAACAATAAGTCACTAGTTAATTGCTTTTGTTGCAATATATAGATAAAAGGATCACCAATGTTGTTTTTTGTTTGATTATTCTTATATACATTTAAAAAATCAATGTGTGGCCAAGTGTTGGGGGGGATCATTCCATTATCAAAGGACCCATACGTTTTTGGATGAAGAGAGGCAATAAGAACTAGTCTCCCCCATATCAAAGAGGAAGGAAGAAGTAAATGAAGAAAGATAGCACTATCGAAAACACAATGGGTAGAATTACCATAGTCACTACAAGATGACTTAAAAAATGGGCAATCTCAACATGAATTCAAAATCAATAGATAAAGATGCCTTGGGAAGAAGGAAAACATAAGAAGCAACTAGACTATATCATTTAATAATAAATTTACAAGTCCCCATTAAGGTGAGCATCAATCCAATCAGATTGTTTCTTTGAGGGGAAATTGTGGAAGTAATATATTCTTTAAAGTTTGAAATTGAAGGACCAATAACCCACTGATAGGATATTTCTGATCCAAATTGGATCCTCAAAAAGGATAATTTATGTGGGTAAGATCAATTTGGTGGAAATTATATTACTAACAAAAGATCTATTAAAAATGGCATTGCCAACAAGATATCTACTGATGAGATGAATCGCCGACACTAGAGACATCAATTATAGATCACAAAAAAAAAGTTCCAACAACAAAGGCATAAAAAAAATGTTTCAATAGAAAACATATTGATAGTAGAAGTGTCAACAACAAATACAAAAATATAAGCATTAATATTAGATACATTGACCAAAGAAATTTGACAATGGAGATATTGATAGAAAATTTGTCAACAAAAAAGGAATTGATAGTAAAATTGTTAACAAAAAATGTGTCAATAATAGAGACATATTAAATACAAGTGTTGATACTAGAGGCATCAACATTAGAGTCATTGATAGAACAATTGTTGATATAGACTTTATTGACAAAAAACCCATTGAAAAATAAAAAGGTGATTTGAAGAGGGTTTTGTTGACCATGACTAAAATAAAGTGTAAGAAAAAGAAAAAAAAAGGTCCATGTGTAAATAATGTAGGTGGCATGTTATCTCTTGTCTAGGAAATTCTTGGATAATAATGAATTTAATCAAGGGAGTTTTGGAATGAAGGGAAATGAAGTATCATTGAAAATAAACTATAGAGGAATGGTAAAGTATATAGGTGACTTATTTCTTAATAAATTTACATGAGTGTTGTGTTGGTTCCACATAAAACATAATTGTTTAGCTAATTTAAGGTTCTTATCCTTTAATTTCTATGATTCTTTATAACCATGAGATTGCAAACCTAATTAAGGAAAACCCAATTTATAACTCTTTACATCATTTACTACTCATTCTATAATGATGTAAATCATTCTTAATCTAGTGAATCTCCACCAATTGATCTTAACACAGAGTGCCCATTCGATAATGCTTTTCCACTAGAATATCAACAATTATTTTAATTAATAATTCCATTTCTCAATTGAATTATCCCAAACTTGAATGTTTGGACCATAACATGACCTGTCAACAATATTCAATTGAAAAAAATTGGTCTTCAACTATGTTAACAACGTGGGTGTTTTTTAAAAGAAATATTACTATGACTTTGCAATCATTTCAATATCAATTATGTCCAACATTTGAAATGTTTATCAAAAGCCACAAAAAATTTCCCAAGCTCTGTAGAAACAATCCAATATTGATATTACAAAATTATCCAATGCAAATTAGCTCATCATTTGCTAACTGTATGTATTTCCAATGATTTACTTAAAAATTTAATTCAACATTGCATTTTCCCAACATAGAGTGCCCACATGATTACAATGCAAGGAATTTCCTTGATTTCAACACAAACTACCAATTAAACAAACCAACAGATTTCTATGCGTTCAACCTCCAAGCTTAAAATAATTAACACCATAAATAGAAAAAACTTGGATTTTTCTTCACTTCAAAAGACCATACATATAAAACTAGAAACCTTGATCTACTTCTCTGTTGGCCTGATCTAGCTTTCTATGGCAAAAAAGAACTCTCTACTAATGCATTTTTTTACCTCTCTAATGCTCACAAGGTTATATATATAATATCTTTGGAAGATGAAAATTATGGATGAACCCAATTATAACCAACTCCTTAAAATATTAATCTTGAACCCAACTACTTTTAATAATAATCTTTAACCTATCTTGATTTTATCCTTGTCTTAACTTTATGCTTAATGAAGCAATATTGCTACCTTACATGGCATTTGGAAACAAACTTTAATCCTATAAAGAATAATCTAGAAACTCCTAAAACTCTAAGGTAACATTTAGAACATTTATGATTATTTACAATAGAAATCCCTTCTTGGGAAAGCATTGAGACCTTTGGTCTAGTCATCATTTAAACTTTCCAATGAGAGAAAATGAACATGCATCAAACTCCCACAGTACTTAAATGTATGACTTCCTAATCATGTATCTTCATTGGTTTAATTTTCCTCCTAGATATCATACTTGATTTTGATTTTGTCCATAAGATTTGCTTTCATAATCTTTCACTATTGACTTTAATACCGTCATCCAAACTTTATGTTGCAATGCTCCACTTGTATTACTGATGTATACTTGTGCAATTAATTGTATATTGTTACTAACTATACTTTTCACTACAATATGTTTTGTTAGCCTTTTTCTCCTTCTTTCCTCAACCCGTGGTTCAACAACAACACAACACCAACAAGACATCAAAAGACATCATCCCAAAAGAGCAAGCTCAGTTGGAAATTCCCATGAGGAAGGCCCAGTCTCACCCAAGATATCTTAATGAGTAACTGCCAGAACCATGTTTCTAGAGTTGGAGAGGGATTATAGTCCCTTGGAGTGTAGCCAAGGTGCTCGAAAAAGATGATGGGAAGGAGTATTTCACTCTGCGACAGTGGCACAACCAAGTGCCATAGGTCACATGCACAACATGAATTTTCCCTCAAACCTTAACAACTGGCACAACTGTGCAACACATACGATTCCTTATACTTTACAAACAATGCGTGACTTATAATTATACTTAGTAGATTAACCATGAACTCATACACAGCATTCCAACAATACTTTTAAATAGTCATGCATTCATACTATGACATACATTCAACAACAACTGTAACTGTAATAATGTAAGATAAGAAAACGCTCACATAAAAATTCACCATTCAACAACATTCATTCATATAACACAGGAAATAATGTGGAAACCCATCTAGGAAAAACCACCAAGGTGCTCTTCATCTGGCATGAGAATTATAGGTAGCACCTTGCAACCTGCAACGTGCAGACTGTTCTTAAGATATGTTTATCTGACTCAATATTCTTGGTCTCATGCTCTCTGGTTTATTCTCTATATACTCCTACTGATCGACACACATCCTGGATCGACTCTTCTACTCTACTAAAGTTTTGCACACACAGATGCAAGGTCCGTGGCTCAACATCCTTCTCCTTCTACTAGAATCCTCTCTGATTCGACTACTAAATCTAACTGAATCTAATTTAATCTCATCTAACTGACCAAATCTAGAACATGAACCCTTATACAGAGTGGGTTCCTCCTATTTATATCATTTTCCATACCACGCAGGTTTAGTTGAGTACTACTCAGTTATTACAGACTCAAATGGTTACAAAAATATCTCTATCACATTCAATGTCGGTACATACCTAGCCGTGAAATTCCTACATGACATTAACCATAGCCTTAACTAGCTGTGAAAACGTCCTTCGATATTCTGTACTAGTTATAACTAGCCACAAACTATCCTTCCACCTTCTGCTGGTTCATCCTTTTGTAGTCTTCCTTGACTTACACATGTCCAGTGTTAACTCTTCTACCTTCCCCTTCCACCGAATGTGGGTGTGATTTTCCCTGTCGCACCAACCCTATTGGAGCTTCCTCTGTTTTGCGCTACCTTTCTACCTTCATCCTTCCTTTCTCCGTCGTGTGCATCTTTTATCTTTCTGCATCAGTTCATTTGCTTCCTTCTTGAACTACTTTTCCCTTATCACACACAAAATTTTCCTCCTTTGCTTACACATCGGATTCTTCCTTGTGAACTTTTCCTTGTGCAACAGGCCCCCAACACTCACATGTGGCTCGTCCTGAACCACTAAGAAAAAATGGGAACCTCCGTAAAAATATGTGAGTGCTCGCGACTTAAACCTCTATCTCGGCCTCTGACCCAGGCTGCATGGGAGGACCAAACTTATCTTGAATTTCTTTCACCATCTTTTGCACTCTAGCAACTTCCACTATTACGTCCTCCGCTTTTGTGGCCAACTGCTCCACTCAGTCAGACTTGATATGTTCCAATGGGCCTGCCTCTATAAATTACACAATATGATGTAGTTTTTGCTGCACAGGCTGAATAAGGCCTATGAGCCACACTGCTTCAGATTGGTGTGCCTCCACTTTCGCTTCCCTAGTCCTCTCTTGGTCACGAAGAGCTTGGACTTCCTGCTACAGCTGCTTTATCTTGACCATCTGTGTAACCTTTTCTTGAAATGGAAGCTTCTTCATCTCTACCTTTTCCTCGCTAATCTTTTCGTCTTCCTGGCGCGTGCTTTCCCTGATCTCTTCTCCAATCTCATCTTCTAGAAGTGCTTCCCATATCGTGGAAATGGATTCAAATTCCTTAGCGCAGAGTTTTTCCCCTTCGCCTATCTTTCCAACAGCCTCAAATGCTGATCTTATTTGCTCTTCGACCACCTCAGAAGGTGTGCTCGATACCTGCCTATCCTGAAGCTCCTCAACTTGCTTCTTCAGTTCCACTGCAATATGCAACAGTCGGGCAACCTTAGTAGCTGAATCTTCATCTTCTTGGCCCTCTTTTGGTGGGAACTCTGTGACCCCACCCTTAATGGATTCAACTTGTGCAACAAGGCTTTGCTAGTGTGCCATAATTTATTTCTCTTTTTCTTTCAGGAGGGCCCTTTGCTACTTGGCCTTCCTTTGTTGTTTTATTGCCTAATAGGAAACAACATTCTCCCAAAGCCGTATTTCCATCGTGGCTGCCTGTTGTAGCTTGTAGAATTCACCCAATGAGATATTGGAGAAGTTGATCTATAATGTGTCAAACTCTTTGAAAACATCATCAAACATGCCTGTCATCGTTCCTGTCTCCATTGCACACCTGTCGATTTGTACTTTGATTGGAAGCACTAGTTCTAATATAACTGACAGGATGTTGGGATCCATGCCATATTGTTTAGCCTCAATAGTGGGTTTGACATCGTTAATGGAATCAATGAGGTTATTAAGGTGCTCTGTAACTTGACCAACCATTTTTTCCTGCTGTGTATTTAGAACCTCGAGGATTTCCTTAGCGACCTCGGCTACAACATCTTGTAGCGCATGAATATTGTCCTCTGTCAAGGTATCTATGTTAGCCATTTTTCTATCCTTTCTCTTCTTATGCAGTGGCCCATGTTGTTGTTCTAGTTATTTTTGGTGGTTGAGAATCTCTTCATCAGTAGTTGTATGTTCTTCATCGCTTCGATGGGAGCCATCATCACCGCTATTGTCATATTTTCCTTCTTGCGACTGATTGTCTTGACCGTCACCTCCATTATTTCCTTGGCCATTTCCAGCATCACCGCCTGTGTCAGCGTTTCCACCTTGGTTAGCTGGCGGGTCTTCTTGGTTTTCTCCTTTAGGAAGTGGCTCTACCAATGGTCTACACCATTCATCTGGCCACTCCTGGACAATTACATCCACATCATCATCAGTGATCATGAACCCTTCCTAGTGTGCTTGCTTGGCCAGGTCATTCTTTGGCTCCAAAATCATGTTATGCGCACCCTCCTAGAAATTGATGAAGTTCATGTACCTGTGTACCATCGTATCCCATACTCAGTGGGATCACCTGATAACATCGCATAGTGCCTTGTCTTGCAAAAAAAACTTGATGTTATTATCCGTCTGGCGGATCTTGTTTTTCTTATCCTCCCATCGGTTCTGGTACTTTGTGCCTAGGTAAGGTAGTGGGACATCCATTGGCTCGTAGTTGGGTGGGTTGGCCCACAAGGTGAATGAGATCATGATGCACAGCCAAGAGTAGTGAAATTTTTATTTCAGATCCTCCTGCGCATGTGTTTCATCGTCTATCAATTTATTTAGTAAGAACTGCAACCAGTTGAAAGTCACACCTTGTGTGCATTGCTATGCAAGATCTACCGCTCCATTGGTGCATTCACTCAGCCTCAGGTTGTGCAACAGGTTGCATGACAGGATCCTTGTGGTGAACCGCATGTTGGCATATTTGATAGGGGGAACCGAGAATCCCCTACCCACGCGCTGCATATTATACTTCTGCTACATCTTGGTGGTATCTGTGTTCTAGCGCAAATATGGCGTGAGGTCATGTCCTTTCTTCGGGAGTCCTATGATTGATGAGATAAGCTCAACGTTGTCCAAGTATGGTCAATTGAGCCATAGGCACCCTCTATGGAAATAGACCAGGAATTTTTTCACATATGTATTGGCCTGCAGGCCATGGCCAAAATGGGGCATGAACAATAAGTTTGTCAATCCTTCTTAGTCAGTGCTAGTATCCCACTTCATTGGCTTGAGAACATTAGGCCCAGTCGGCCTGATCTGAATTGTGAACATGCAGTTCTTTCTTTCCAAACCCAGCTATAGATGAGTTTCAACATCCTTGAATCCTAGCTTAGCGAGCTTTAGCATTATGTCCATTAACAGGGGTACGCGCTCAGGGATCTGGGGTGCTACTAAAAAGTGCACGCTTTTGTGGGTAGCATCATTGGCTCCACCTCGGATCTCCTCGGTTGAACATAGTGTGGGAAGCTTTATTCTTCATCCTCAACTTTCGAGTCTTTGTGGGGTGGGGAGTCCTCCTCCATCAGCTCTTCCTCCAACACGTCCTCTTCCATTGGCCCTTTCCCAGGGTTGTCCACAATACCCTTAGCCTTGCATTTCCTCGACAATCCTGGCCTAAATGACTCTCCAAACGCTCTCTCCCCAACTTGTCTCAGCTCCATGGAAGGTTGTGCAGTTGCAATTAGTGGGTTCTGAGCAGGGTTCGGAGCAAGGCCTGAACTAAGGGGTGGAACAGGGGCCAAAGTAGTTGCAAGAGCAGCCTTCTTTCTTTCTCGTGCCATCGGGTTGAGTTTTGGTTCTTGGCTTGGTTGTTGTAATTTGGGTGATGTGATTTAGTCTTCAATTGGACACCCCAGATTTACAGTCATGTTGGATAGCTCACTTGCACTGGAGATCTATAATACCATGGGTGTCATCTCACTCTGTGATAATATTCGGCTCTGCAAACTCTCAGCTCTGCTTTTCTCGAGCTCTCTCTGTGTGCATAAAAGACTGTTTGATGGAAAAGCCTTATATTTGTACTCGCCCATGCATCCTACAGTCATCATGCGATGGGAGGTCAAGGTCTAATCGATCACATGGGTTTCTTGGTCGACGCATTTCTTCATTAACTCAGCTTCTTTAGTGTTTCACTATTCCTATTAGCACAGTTATGGCAGTTATGTCAAGGATGAGTGATGGGACCAAAAATCATGCCATCATTATCCTCATATATCGTTGAATTAATGTCACTTAGTTGTCATAACTACCTTAATATTTGTCAGATATTTGCACTTTAATGTCAGCCAACCTATCATTTCCTCTTTTTCCCACGCTTTTCACCTTTTCCTTTTAGCTGGTTCCACCATAGACGTGCGACAAAACAATTTCCTCCTCTTCGCTTCTCTTTTTTTTTTACTTCACACGCAACACGATTTTAGCCAGGGATATTGTGACCATCATAGTATGGTTTTAGGTGACTACCATTCACCATGCCTATGACGTAAGTTCCATATAGTCTCTTCACTTTTATTGCGCTTGCATCAGTGATGTGCACAATCTCATATGGCCCTAGCCAATGTGTCTTTAGCTTACCTGGGTGTTTAAAACATTTGTTTTCATACAACAACACAAGTCCTTCAACTTTGAATGGTTTAACCTGGATATGGAGATCATGCCACGCTTTTTGTCTCTGCTTATCGACAGTCTGATGAAATCCTACAATGAATTGTTCCTCTTTCATCTGAACAAGCTATGACAACCTTTTCTCAATAACATATCCATCGGTCATCTCTATCAGTGCAACAATCCATAGACTTGGCACGGTATACTCCATTGGTACAATAGATTCCTGTCCATATACTAGTCTGAATGGGGTGTTCCCTATCAGTCATTTGCAAGTTGTGCGATACGCCCATAGCACAGCTGATACTTTCTGATCCTGGTCATCTCGGCGCATGTTGCACACTTTGGTTAATGCATTCTCTAGAATCATGTTAAAAGCTTCGACCATTCCATTTTCCTGAGTATGATAGGGTGTCATCTTCTTATGCTGGATCTGGAACTCTACAGTAAGCTTAGCAATCATTTTGTTAATGAAATGTGTACCTTGGTCGCTGAGTAGAATTTGTCAGGCATCCAAATCTAGTCACCACATTTTCAAATAAAAACTTCACCCAAGTTGTAGCAGTACAATATTTAATAGGCACGGCTTTAGCCCATCTGATTAAATAGTTCGTCACAGTGATAACGTAGCATGTGCCAATATTTTTACCTGGTGGATTTATCGGTCCAATAAAATCAACGGCCCATTTTTTGAAGTCTTGCAGTGTTATCTGTGGTGTAAGCAACATTTCGTTATGGCGTGATGGTTTTCCCGTTCTCTGGAAAATATCGCAGTATCTGGAGAAGCTTTTAGTATCCATGTGTATGGTTGGCTACCATAATCCTACTTGCAATATCTTGCACATGGTTGCTTTTCCTTCGTAGTGTCCTCCTGCGACACCATCATGTGCTTCACTCATAACCCAAGGTCACTCATAATAAAAAACACAGTGGCGTATTATTTCATCCTTGCTCAACTTGTACAAGTGTCCAGCAATCAATGTGAAGTTCACGGCTCTAACAACCAAGTGTTTCATCTGAATAGTGGAGAATCCTAGAGGCCTGTATCCTGTACTAAGAAAGTGGATGATAACGTTAAATTCCTTGTTCTGGTCATCCATCATAGTGACCGTAAATAGTTGTGCGTCGGGAAAATTATCTTCCAGGATGGTTGGCTCTTCACCACTTTCTATTTGTGATAGGTGGTCTGGCCCAATATCCAGTCGACCAGGTTTGACAATAACCTCAAAATCAAATTCTTGAAACAAGAGAAGCCATCTACAGATATCCCCCCCTACCCCCCCCAGCATTAGCTTGTTGACTAGGTATTCTAGCGTCGAATGATCAGTGTACATGTGGAAATGTCCACCCAACAAGTAGTGTTGGAACTTCTGAAGAGCATAGACCATAGCAAGGCCTTCTCTTTCTGTCGTTGTGTAGTTCTTTTCTATCGTTGATAGTTTTCTACTAGCAAAAGAAATAGGGTGGTCAAGCTCACCCTCTCTTGGTTGTGTTAATACTATGTCAAGCGTGACAGATGACGCATCGACATGAACATGGAATTCCTTTTTCTAGTCTGGAAATACAAGTATTGGCACAGTGGCCATCTTGTTCCTTAATTTGTCCAAGCTTTCCTGGAAAGCTAGTGTCCACTAAAATTTTGTATCTTTCTTCAGTAGTTTCTCCATAGATCCAGTGATCTTTGCATACCCTTTGATGATTTTACTGTAGTATCCTATATGTCCTAGCACTGATCTGACTTGTGTGACTGATATAGGTGATGGTAAGTTAAGGATAATCATAACTTTTTCTGGGTCGACCAAAATACCATCGCGACACACGATGTGACCCAACAGAACACCAAACAGCATGCAAAAAATACATTTCTTGGAATTAAGCACGATCTAATATTAGGGACAACGGCCCAGGATCATGTGTAGACTCTCAATATGGTCTCTTACTAGACAAAACATATTCCAATCATCAAAGTAGACCTCAAGAAATTTATGCATGAAATCTTTAAAAGTAGAGACTACTATTCTAGAAAAAATAGCAGGTGCATTCTTGAGTCCAAAGGGCATTACCGTATACTGGTAGCATCCCCATTCTGTCACAAATGTCATTTTGTAGTGATCCTCCTTCGTGATTTTAACTTGATGATAGCCAGTGAAGCCATTGGTGAATGAATACATCTCTTTCCCTCCGATGCTTTCAAGTAATTCATCTGCAAATGGTATTGGGAATGGATCGTGCAAGCATGCATCATTTAGCTTCCTTAGGTCAACATAGATCCTCACTTTTCCTGTTGTTTTCTTATCCTGGATCACTAAAGGGATGATCCACTCTGTTTCCTCAACAGTTTCAATAATTCCTGCGTTGAGCATGTGATCCAATTTTTCTTTTACCTTTTCCTTATGTCTTGAGTTCAGTCTATACGGGCACTGTTTACTGGGTTTAGCATCTGGTCATAGGGGTATTTTCATCTCCCATAGGTTGCTGACTATTCCCTTCATCTTTCAGAAATTGGTAGGGAACAAGTCCTGATACTCATGCAACAAGTCTGTGATCTTCACTACTATCTCTTCATCCCAATAATCTCCTATATTGATGAACTTTGGGTTGTATGGCGACCTAGTGTTTACTTTCTTGATTTTGAAAGGCTTGAGGAACTGGTCACTTGAAATACAACTTCCTTCCACTACGTGCATGCCCTCTAATTCTGGTATGTTTATGTTAGTCATATAATCATCTGGGTCTCCAGTTACACCCGCCATATAGCTAGAAGAGTGCTAGTTTCCAATGCCTCCCATAAGTCGGATGTGCAGGAACTAGCACTCTTACAACTCAGGTATCCATCCGCTGTCAGATTGATATAGTCTTCTCACATAGCAATGACATTGTAAATCTGGTTGAGATAGTCACCCTGTCCCTCATTGTAGAAAATCTCAACATATCTATATCCTTCCAATGGATCAATGGGCTATATTACTCTCATCTCATCATCCTCGAATGAGAGGATCCTTTTCTTGAAATTGATAATGGTATGATTTCCTATGGCCCAATTTATCCCCATCAATGCAGGACATGGATTCATATCATCAACAATTTTAATGACTTCAAAGTCCGCAAATGTACGCAACCCTTAAATGTCGACAGGTACTTGACTCAATCTACCAATTGGTAGAACTTTTGCCTGATTTGTGTCAAAATATTGACATTAGAGCCTAAGTCTAAAACAATATAATCCATATCGCAGTCGCCTATCTACGCGATCATTCTTAACACATACCCAGTTTTGAATTTCTTACTAACCTGGTTAAATTTCTTTCCAGGATGCGGATCTACTGGTGTTTCTTCTATCAGTGCTTGTATTTATGCGATGGCATATTTATCTTGTATTAATGCTAAGCATCTTAACATAAATAACTTGAGTTTACTAACCTTTTGTGGAGTCTTCTTCTGGAATATCTGTTGAATTGTACAGGAATATCCCTGAATTCTTCTGATGTTGACGGTTATTCTAGATCCAAAAACTCATGTCGCATGTCCATGAATACTTGCTTCTATTTATGTACATCAAATGGCACCTTATTCTGTGTAGTGGATCATACCTATGGTTGTAGTTGTTCTTTCTGGGTTCTTGATCAGCTCTGGTTGTAGCACTTGCCCTTGTTACGACAGCCACATTTGGATCTCTTGGTTCAGTAGAAATCATCTCAACATTCAAGTTAGGATTCAGGTTTGGGTTCAGATTCTTGCGTAGGATTAGGGCCTGTGATGGCCCTAGCCTGCCATTTTGCAATCAACTGAGGACATTTCTCCACAATATGGTCATGTCCCCTACAATATGAACATTTCTTCGTAGGTTCCAGGCAATCTCTGGCATAGTGACCTGGTTGTCCATAGTTATAGCATGTAACCTAACCTCTTCCTCTACCAAATCCTCCTCCTCCTCCTCTGCCTTTGAAGTTTCCACCACCCCTTCCTTGAAGGTGTGGTTTCTATGGGGGTTACTGATTCTGCTGGTAGGGAGGATGATAGTGATTCTGCTATGCATATGGTTGTAGTGGTGCATACTGAGGCTGATACTGGGTTTGATACTAATTAGGTGGGAAATGCATGGGTTGATATGATGCTTGCACCAGTTCATCCTGATTCTGCCCCTCATTCTTCATCAAGTATGTGTAGACCATATTTTCCTTCAAGATCCGGTATGCTTTGCAATCCTTCTCTTCATGCCCTACTAAGTTACAAAACTTACATAACAGGTTTGCTAGAGTGCTTACAATATTTTGCAAGTATAAATAGTCCTCATCGTGATATCCTCTGGTCTGGAATATGTGACACCAGGGTAGTCCATGGGTACTTAATGGGTTTGGTGCACCAAATGAGACATAATTCATGAAGGTCAGAAAATTATCCTTAGTGTGTCCGCCCATTCTGCATTTCATGCACCATAAGAATTTGTGGGATTCCTTACCCTTCTTGATTTACTAATGTTGTATTGTTATATTATCCAATTGTGACTGAATATGCACTATTCCTGTGACACCATCACTGATTGGTGAGGCTTCCAGATTCATTGCCAATTCTAGCGCTTTTGTTTGCAACTCGATATTTTGTTGCATTAAAGGGCCTCAAATGTGTGATAATAGTGTAAAAATAAACCACTCTTTATGTTGTACATCCGACATCTAGAAGCTTACCTTGGCCATCAAAGTATTAAACCATTGGTCAAAGTCCCATACTGACTCTGCCAATGCTTGTTTGATTTCCTTGATCTCGGTGATACACTGCTGCTCATATTTAGATTTTCTGAACTCAAATATCATTGCGGTTTGTATTTCTTCAAGGCACTTCTGTGATGTTCCTGGTGGTACCACATAGAACTTCATAAAATAGTTGAGCACATGATCCCTTAGAGTCATGATCATCCACGCTTTCTTTAAGTCCGTGTTCTAAACTAAGCAAACTATCCAAACAGCTTCATAGATGAACCAATGCTCCTTTAGATCTTTTGCTCCATTACCATTGAAAGTGGGTAACTGAATATCATTCATGTCCATTGTGTTGGCGTCGTGGTTATTTGATGACTAATTTAATGGATGTGTATTGTTGTACGCACTAGTCGTAGTACTAGCACTATCTATATTAACAACTCTTTCAAGAGATAAGGCTCTAGACCTTACCTCAGGTGATACTCCTGGTGTGATGTAGTTGCATCCTGACCTTGGTGACTCGAAAGTCTCTTCAGAGTCTTCTGCTCCTTCCAATATTAGGCTATAGTCCTCCTCTTTATTGCAAGACCCTTCTTCTACCTACGATTGAAGTTCTTGTTCACTCTCCTCAAACAGACTAGGAGCTCATCAACCTTCCTCTATATTTCTTCTCTTCCCTAATCTGAATTTCCTTCCACTCCTTAGGAATCCAACATCTAGCTCAGGTTTTTTACTTCCTGGGAACATTTCAACTCATCGTTTCCCATTTTCTTGACAGGTCATCTATGACATAGCCTTCCTCCAGGGTATGTGACTCAACTACTCAACTACAATATACCCTTCTCATAAACGAGCATCTTGATCCATATGCTGATAAATAACAGATATCTTCTTCGAGGTCCTTGGAAAAAATTTCTTTTAGCCTCACTATATATGGTTATAGCCTCTAATACAAACTCAATAATATATCCTTGCAAAACACTATCAACCCAAAAATCAATAGCTCTAGAAATGGTCTTACTTACACTGGTTACTTCGCGCACCAACTGATCACTCCACTTGACTGCTTCTCTTCTCTGGAAGTTTGTTTGCCTTCTTTCCAATCTAGACAACCACTCATGCAGTACAATGGGAAACTCTGCAAAGAATATCTCATGAATATCAGAATATATGAATTCATCTACCCTGTTTTATGCACTTAACTGAGATCCTACACTCTCTTCTTACGCAAATGCTAGCGTCTTAGACTTCATCCAGCCCTCTATCTCGTTCTTCTTCGGATGCCACAACATTTCCCTCAACTCAAATGGCTAATGGTCTCATCAACTGAACCATTTGTTGGCCTCATTATCCTTCTTGTCTCAACCCATGGTTCAACAACAACACAACACCAACAAGACACCAAAATACATCGACCTGACAATGCAATCTTAGTAGGCAATGTCCGTGATGCAGGCGCAATCTCACCCAATATATATTAATGGGTAACTACAAGAACCATATTTTTATAGTTGGTGAGGGATTATAGTCCCTTGGCATGCAGCCAAGGTGCTCGATAAAGATGATGGGAAGGAGTCTTTCACTCTATGACAGCGACACAACCAAGTGCCACAAGTCACCCGCATGACACGATTGTGTCCTTAAACCTTAACAACTAGTGCAATTGTGTGACGTAGCCAATTCCTTATACTTTACAGACAATGCGCGACTTATATTTATACTTAGCATATTAACCATGAACTCATACACATTGGTCAAACAAGACTTTTAAACAGTCATTCATTCATAGTGCAACATGCATTCAACAAAAACTGTAACTGTAATAATGTAATATAAGCAAACATTAACATAAACATTCACCATTCAACAAAAATCATTCTTATAACATAGGAAATAACATGGAAACCCATTTGGGAAAAACCACCAAGGTGCTCTTCATATGGCATGAGAATTATAGGTAGCACCTTGTAGCCTACAACTTGTAGGTTGTTCTTAAGATATGTCTTTCCGACTCAATCTTCTTGCTCTCATGCTCTCTAGTTTATTCTCTATCTACTCCTACTAATCCGTACATAGCCTACATTGACTCTTCTACTCTACTAGCGGTCTGTGCACACAACTGCAAGATCTACGGCTCAATAGCCTTCTCCTTCTGCTAGAATCCTATCTGAGTCAACTACTGAATCTAATTTAATCTCATCTAACTGACCAATGCTGGAATAGGAACCCTTATACAAAGCGGGTTCCTCTTATTTATATCATTTTCTAGACCACGCAAGGTCAGCTGAGTACTGCTCAGTTATTACAGACTCAAATGGTTACAAAATATCTCTATTACATTTAATGTCAGCCCATACCTAGCCATGAAAGTCTTGCATGACATTAACCACATCATTAACTAGCCGCGAAAACATCCTTTAGTCTTCTGTACCATTCATAACTAGCCACAAAACTATCCTTCCACCTTTTGTTGGTTCGTCCTTCTGCAATCTTCCTTGACTTTCATATGTCTAGCATTAACTCTTCTACCTACCCCTTCCACTGAATCTGGGTGTGCTTTTCCCCGTCACACCAACCTTGTCATAGCTTCCTCTGTTCTGCGCTACCTTTCCGTCTTTATCCTTCCTTTCTCCATCGTGCCCATGTTTTATCTTTCTGCACCAGTTCATTTGCTTCCTTCTTTACCTGCTTTTCCCTTGTCGCTCATGCACTTCTCCTCCTTTTCTTGCATGTCAGATTCTTCCTTGTGCACTTTTCCTTTCCCAACATGTTCTCTCTTAGGAACGTTCTTTGTCATTGGCATCCACATCTCATCATCCTCTATGTCCAACTTATGCCTTTGTTGGTACATGCTACTAGCACTGCTTACTTGTAATTGAATTTATGAATTTGAAAATTTCGTGGCATCAATTTCCATTTAATTACTCCTATAATCTCTATGCTTCCATTATTCATCACCAAACCTCTTTTCAAATATGTTTAAGGCTCTTGTCTTCCTTCTCCATAGCTTCTCTATGAAAGATGGACTTTCATCTTTTGAACATAAAATTAATTCATTATAGCAATTTCTCTTCTCATTATCTTATTGTAATTTATCTTCAATGATAACAATGATTGTTTGATCTCCTCCATTGTTGTCTATTATAAAATTTGATGCTTCATCATTCGCATTGGATTTTCCTTGGATATCTTGTTCACCCTTTTTATCCTACTGGTTATGTTCTATAACCCCCTTATTGTATTTCAAATCAATTTCATGCTATGTATCCTTCTACTGAAAATGAAATATGATTCCACTTCCATGAGACAAACTTGCCTCATATTCTATCATCTCATCTTCTTATGTATTTATGCATGCACATAAGTAATTAGTTTTAGACGCTTCAAGATTCTCTTCCTCTTCATGTTTCCTCTTTGTATCCCTTATGTAGTCTTACTCAATCTTTGGATTAGCTATCCATAATTCCAGCAACCTTAGTTCTTCAAATACCTCTTCCTCTTTATTTTTCTAAATTTCAATCTTGGTGTAAACTTTTACCCCCTTTGGAACAAGCTTCAATAGTTTCTCTTCCTCCTGGTTGTATTCTTTTCCAACAATATTCAATGACTACTTTTCTCCATCTGTTATCATAACGAATCCCTTTGAATGTACATCAACATTTTCATTTACTGAATGTACATACTTTTTCAGTTTTTTTATATTCTCTTGATTATCCTCATTATTCAACTTCTTCTTGTCTACTACAGTAACATGCCCTCTCGATTTTCCACTCACAACCATACTTATATGAGACAACATTTCCCCCTCTTCTAACCTAAAGTCTTGGCATTGTTCTTTTCTTATGACTTTGTAAAACATGCCTTTGTCCCCTTCAACTTTTATGGAAATATTTAGCAACTATCCTTCATCATTTGTGCCCTTAGCCATCCACTCCTCCAAAAATATTATATTATCCTCAAAATTTATAAACATTACCCATGAGTGTTGTCTTTGAGGTATGATTTCATCTCTAAGAAACACTTTAGATGCTACTTATCTGATTGTTTCATGTTCATTACTTATTTATATGCATGTATCCTCTAATTTAGTTTGAAAATTAAAAATTCTCTCTGTCTCCTTAGATGTTAAAAACATTTATTTATTACCACTAGGAACTTGTGAACATGTTCTCTTTTTGGGTGTACCTTTCCCTTTTGGCTCAAGTTTCATAAAAATCTTTCCAGTAACCCAATTTATTCATCCCACTTTGTAAGCATTTATTTTTAACAATTATCTTCAACTTTATTTTGGATGTCGTCATAAGTGAACTCTTCTTTTATTTTTGCAACAATAGTTTCTTTTAACTGGTTTGTAGAAACTTAACTATTTAGTTGTGTATGAATCTCCTCTTAGTTTTCCTTATGAGATTGTGTTGCCTAGTCCTCCATAAAAATAAAATTCTAATCTTGTCTCCCTCAAATGTTTTGAGGAGACATTTATTTATCATCCTTCTTCATGGCATCTTCGTATGACTGTCCATCCTCTGCAAATCATGCAATCACACATAATTTGTGAGTTTTAAAGTCATGTGGCTCCATGGCCTCATCCAATATTTCATTCACCAAATATTTATGTTGATTTTCATTCTCCAAACCATTTATGAGACCCTAAATAGGTCTCTTATCATCATCATCTTCCCCCTCTCCAAGTAGTGATCCTTGTTTTAGTTCACAAATACAAGAATTCATCTTTGCTCCTCTGAAATCAACATCCTTCAATTGAACATTTAACTTATGCTCTAACTTCTCTTGCAACCTAGTCCACATCACTTTCTTCTGCAAAATACATCCACACCTTTGGTCTTCCTCACTTTCCTGCAGTAGCTGCATTAGTAGATTTAGTTGTATTTTTACCCCCAATGATTTTTCTATCAAAATTCTCTTCACTCATCCTCTTCTCTCTGCCATTTGCTTTGTAATTGACCTTCCTTTTGTTGTGGCTTATTTCATAACCTTCATCATAACTTTCGATGGTCATATTCTTATGCGTTTGTGGATGTTCCTTGCCCACTCATAAGCTACAATAAGCCTCTTCCATAACTGTAACAAGTATGTCACTTGTCACCAATACCAATATGCCTCCTTGGTATTCACTTACTTATCTATAGTATAACCTCTATTGATCATGCTTACTCCTCAACTTCCAATGATGTTTTGGATTCTTCACTTCAACTACTTGTGTTCACCTCTTCGCTTGAGAACTTATGTTGTCCTCTTTCTCCTCTCAGCAATTTGTCTTATTATTCTCCGCCGCCAACTTCATTCTTTTGTTTCGATAATCCTCCTCAGTATGTAAACACATTTAATTCATAACCATAATTTAAATTACAAACTCTTACCTACAAATCCTTCCAAGGGTTTCATTCTCCCATATTCACAATTTCTTTCCTTGACTAGAATAAATATTCAAAACTCATTAACTTCATTTGAACATGCATGTTGTTGCTTCATTTTCCTTCATCCTTATGACTCTATGGTTACATTCCTTCCAATGTTCTTTCACTCCCATAGAACATGTTGTTACTTTATTCCTTTGGTTTTCTTCTCAAGCAACATCCATTATATATTCTTTCCTAAGTAGAAATTCTTCCAAAAACTTCAGTGTCCTTCTCAAAAATTAATCCATACAATTATAAATTCTTAATTACAATATAAGGTGCAAAGAAACATGATTTTAGCTCATTAAAGTTCCTTTGAATTTGATCTTACTGCAAGCTTCCTTGAATTTCATTTTATTTAATGAGCAAATCTAATTTTATCTTTGTTTTCCAAAGAGAAACATCTCCAAACTCTAGGAGTAAAATGCGCTCTAATACCACTACAGTGCAGGGGAAGACAGACGTACTCTATCACTCAAATTGTTGTGTATGAGAGAGTTTTTCAATGCATATTTATGTGTGAACAAATGAACCCATAATGAATATTAAAAATATTTTTAGAAAATTCACATCCTATGATTCATGTAGTTTGCTGAATATATTGAATCATCTAGTAATTACTGAAATATTAGACAAAATTGTGTTCTTGATAATCGCTTAATGCAGGCTGAATCCATAAGCCTTCTCTTTGTTGAGGATTCTTGAAGCATTGAGCGACTACTCTCCACCATCAAATGCTTACCTCCTAGAATCCTTTGTTCATATCTTTGTAACCATATATTCATAAAACACTACAGGAATCCCTGAATGGATACCAAAATTATCAAATCTGATCTTCAATGCTTCACAACTCCTGCATCTCAAATGTTCGTATGCAATTTCACTATGCATTTACATGTTACTAGCACACTTCCCCAATTTATAACTGTGTATATATTTCTCATTCTATAACTTGATGTAAATCATTCTTAATCTAGTGAATCTTCATCGATCGCTCTCAACACAGAATGTCCATTCAATAATGTTTTTCCACTAGAATATCAACAATTAATTTAAGTAATAACTCCATTTCTTGTTGGAATTATCCCAAAATTGAACATTGGGAGCATAACAAGACCTCTCAATAATATTTCTCTTCAATTGTGTTAATGTTATGCTCTTCAATTCAGTTTATTTCCTATTTTAAGTACTGTCGAAGCCTCCGCTAGGAAAAACCGAGTCAGGTTGACCACAGTACAAGTTACTGTCGGCCAGATCTGACTCTATCTCACAAAAATCCCCCAATCCGAAGCAGGGTGCTCATATCGGGGAAAAAGATGAGACTGGGGCGCACTTAATGGGAAAATAGGTGCACCCAGGGTGCACTTAATCCCCTGATAAGTGTGACTTCAGCCTAGAAACTTGGTCCGTGACTGTTTCTGCATTTTGTGTGACCTCCTCGCTCATTTCTGAAAAAATCTTGTGGCTCCCTCACCAAATTTGATTAGAAATGTGTGGCCTGTCAAATAGAACTTTAATTTCAGTTTAATATACAATAAATTTTAGTTTCAGAGGACTGTTAGGGTGGCCCAGCCACCTCTGTCCACCACTGCAAGTCAATTTCAGTTTCTTCTTTCATTTTCTGCAATTTATTTCATAAACAATGTGTAAATGCCAAGTAAAGGTTAATGGCTTAATTAAATGAACCTAGCCTAACTAAAATCAACTTAAAAACATACTGTCTTGCTTCCTCTTCCTCCTCTACCTAGTCATCAACCTCTGGGGTATTCTGGGATACGGCGAAGGGCAAGCTCATATAGATCTAGGCACTCCACTATATTGTTCCAAACCATTAAAACCGGGTGACTTGGAAGGTAGAGGGGTAGAGAAGGAGGGCTTTTCACAGCGCTAAGCATCCTCCCTGTTGACCAACCTAGCATCTGGGAGGTGACCTGAGGATCTACAGATGGGATTAGTCCCATTGTGTTGAGAGCCCATCACCTTCTCTTGGTTGAAGAGGAATATTAGTGTGAGGTAGACATCTAGTTAGGCTAGCAAACATTCAGGGTTAATCACTGTATTTGTTAACAATTTCTGATTATTTATGCTTGTATACACAAACACAATGACATGAACTCTACCATGATGAATTCATAAACCATTTGCAGCAACCAAGTACCAGAAAAACAAACAAACAAATACACCATACCAGCTAATTAACCCAACTCAGTTCATGACACTGAGTAAGCCTTAAAATTTACTAATTTACACTAAGTACAAACAATTATGCAGTCTTTGAGGACATAAGTCCCTTACTACTTCAACTGTGGGAAGTACTTGGGCTCTGCCTAGAAACTCATTATGAGGAGTACCACAGGAACCCCAAAGTAGTTGGCCGCTGAGAGGAATTGCCAAGCGAAACGGGAAACGACCCCTTTCGATTGAGTAGAAGCACCTGTGAGGAAAAATCCAAGCACTATCTTCTAGCAGTCTTGGTGGCTGAGAGACTGCCTTCATCCAATAGGAATCCACTGAAATTGAAGTCCAAATCTCATTCCCTCCAGTTTCATACATAAAATCAAACACAATTGATCCTCCACGCTCTTCCTCATGCCTAAGAGGTGAACCACCACCATTCGGAACACTCGATCGACACCATCGAAGCCATTCTCAGCAATCTCCACACCATCAGAGGGCCACAAATCCTTTGATTTAAATTCATACCCATATCAATCTGAACCAGACCTCCATACTACACCATCAAGCCCCATGGCTAGTGCAAATCCGAATCCATTTTCCAGCCTAACCTTAGCAAGTGGACCCATGTCCACATCACAACCTGTCACCCACAACCTGGCAAGTGGACCAAGAACAGTCATGCATACTTTCATTAGTCAGCTGCCACCACCTATAGTGACCAGCCAAGTTGGCCCACTTGCAGCACACGGGGGCAGTGGCCCTTCCACACACACGGTCCCCCCTGCCACACTGGGGGGTAGTGGACCATCCACTTACATTGCCCCTACTGTCATACATGGGGGAAATGTCCCCGCCACTCATACTACCCCACCCACAACACTTGGGGGCATTGGTCCATCCGCAATGGTGCCACTGCAAGCACCCCCAGCTGTGCAGATGCATTATGCACCTGCAAACCCCACCACCATCGTAGCTCCATCCCACATCAACCTGGGGTCAAATCTACCATTCATGGCTCGATTTAACTTTCCGAACTTGGCTCGATTAACAAATGACCCCATTCACCATCAATATTTTTGGCCTCCAATGCCAACTAAGCTGCCATTAGACATCCCCAAGTTTGAAGGCAAGGGAGGGGAATGTCCCCAGAACCACATTATGACATTCCATCTATGGTTCTCATCCAACACCATCGCAGACAATTCCATCAAGCTGAGGCTATTCCAACGCACCCTTACAGGTGTCGTGACCAAATGGTACATTGATCTTCCACAAGCCAAGTACCCGGACTTCAACTCCCTAGCCTTCATGTTCTTACAGTATTTCCAACTCCCCATCAGATATGATGAGGGGGTGGAGATCCTATTATCCTGTCACCAAAGCATCACCACTCATATAACTGACCATATCCATGAGTGGCGGCGACGTCGCAGTCTATGCAAAATCCAACTTGATGACAGGATCTTCTTGAATTGGTTCCTTAAGACCTTGCTCCCACCCATAGCAAAGGACGTCGCATCCGAACGTCCCCAATCCAAAGAAGAGGCCATACTGAAGGCCCAATAATTTGACCTTATCTATGCTTAGTCTGGATACTTGTATACCGTTATCCCAGATGCTCCCCATCCAAGTACCTCACACCACGATGCACCAGGGGCATCCCATGCTGTGGATGGCATCATAGGATCGATCTCCCAATAGCCACAGCCTCGACCAACACCACCTGTCATTACACCACAACCAAGCAACACTGCTAATGTTGCTTACCAAAACCAAGCTCTGGACTATGCTAGAATGATGTCCCAGTCCGGAGCAACAACTTCCTATGCACAACCTGTGCCACCGCAGTAGGCTTAGGCCATGGCTTGGCCAACACAGTAGTATGTGGGGAAAATTCCCACATTTATGGCACCACCACCCCCACAAATCTACTATGCACCGCCAGTGCAACCAGTTCAAGCCCCCGCCTTGGCTCCGTTGGGACAAGTGTTTGCACAACAAAATTGTCCCAACCAGCTTGCCCCTAACAATCAACAAGGGCAAGCTAGAAACAACCGGCCCTGCAACTAAGGCAATAACCAACCACAGGGAGGCGGTCAACAACCAAACCCTCCCAATAATGCCACAGCTAACCGGCCAGCCAAAAACCCCCCACGATAGAATGCACCAAGACGCAATGCCCCATTGTGCACAAACCAACCATGCACACTCTATGATGTTTATGGGCATTACACATTTGAGTGTCCCCTTATGGCTCATGCTAAGCAGGCCATTCAAAATGAGGCCCAATAGGTCACCAATGCGGCACATCAAGCCCAACCCAACCCAGCACCACAAGGACCTTCCCCCATGGTGTTTCAAAACCCACTACCAATCCAAGGATTGGTGGCAACCGCACCCCCTCCCAGGCCAATCCCAATACTCTGGGGGCACCTCCCACTGCCAAAATAGGTGTTCACCACCTGTTAGCCATGCTGAATGAAGAGGTAAACTTGCAAACCCGACGGAATCAGTATGGTACCACCACCGAACCCACTGACACATCAACGGCATCAACGTCCAAAATAGTCAACCTACCTCTTCAATTACCCCCGTTCCCATGCCCCCCCATACGGAGAGTTGCCAATAATGCCACAGCTAGAGCTGCAGTCAGCTATAGTATTATGGATGATTTGGACCAAATGCTAACCACCATGTCTGCTCTTGAGGTACTTAAAATGTGCCCAATGCAACGGAAAGCCTTACTAGCCGCCCTAGGGGCAGTAGACCTCTCTGAATCCAAGTTGATTACCTTTGACATGGAGAACGGGGAACCACGCATGCCCTCCACTATTGCCTTCCAAATCTCGGTGTCCATTTGGAATTTGGTTGTGCACCGGTGCATAATGGATGAGGGGGCATCCACGTGCGTCATGTCTACTTTGGTTTGGTAGAAACTTGGATCACCAATTCTTCAACCATCCTCCACAACTCTGCGGGCTCACGATGGACATCCCACTAAAGCCCAAGGAATCCTCCCACATGTCCCCATCACGTTAGCCGAGAAGACAGTCTTGATTGACATCGAGGTCGTCAATGCTCAGCTGGACTACAACCTCCTCCTCAGAAGGAGTTACATGTATGCCATGAAAGCATTCACATCAACTGTCTTCCATCTCATGATGTTCCCCCATGAAGGGAAGATTATGACGGTTGACCATCTCACTTATCATGATCCCCAAGGGTTAATGACACCAGCCAATGTTATCCCGACCATCACCACCATTGAGCTGCAAGGGATGAACACATGTGCCAATGTCATCCCTACAATTAACACCATGATTGAAAACACACCAGCCTCCCCATTGTTGAATGTGGGCCCTGGGTTGTTTACTGATCCTACCATGACGGATCCTTTCCAGTTAGTGTTGCCATCGCCGATAGAAAATGAAACTGTGAACTTGTGCATGGTCTCATCAATCACTGCTGCACCCAAACAACAACCATAGCCACAGCCCCAACCACAACCACAACATTTTCCGTAGCCGCAACACCAACAACAATCGTAACATCACTCGCAGTAGCAGCATTACGCGCATTCGTAACCACAACCGCATCCCCACATGCAACCGTCAGGGAGTTGTTTGGGCTCATCCCCAGTCTATACGATTCCCTTCATCTTCCCCACAGCTGGTGTCATGATAAAACCAGTAATGGCCACTTTGAGCCTACCCAACTTTACATTGGGAATTCTGGTGTGGTATCTTGATCCACCAACTCAACTAGCAATGGCCCAGGTTGTTTTAACCCCAGTGCAACCTATCGCGGTTGAGTCCCACCCTCTACCCGGTCCGCACAAGCCAACCGCCGCACCTGCACCTACACCATCCCAACCCAAAAGGGCTAGGGAAAAGAACATGAAATCCACCACAGAGCCATGACAAGTCCCACCTTGCGCCGTCTGTGAGCAACAGGGCCATCCAACTCAGAATTTCCCTGAAATCCTAGTGATTCGTGCGCATCTAGATGCCATGGATACAAACAAAAAAATCCCCATGGTTGAACTCCCAACCGTGCCAGTAGTCAGGAACAAGGAATTAAGGAAAAACCATGCTTGTGCCCTTTGCAGCTTCTATAGACATTACTCCCACCATTGCTAGGACCTGCCTGAATTTTGAATGGCTCTAGCTTACCTTCGTCAACATTCCCTTGAGTCTGAAATCACCTTGATTGAACAAGTTTACCCCCCACTGCCTTCTTCAAACACCATGTCCATTTACATGATGTCCAGTTCAACTGACCCGCTTGTCTCCACCATCACCAATGGTCCATTAGACTTGTCTCTTCTGTTGTTTCCCCAACCACCACCGCAACCTCAGTTGCAACTTCAACCTCAGTTACCAAGGAAACAGTGGGGTTCATTCCCAATCAACATGATCCTTTTCCTTTTCCTTTTCCTACCATCTGAGAACATGAGTAAGTCTACCTTGGAAACCCTCAATCTACAGGATTTTAGACTGGGAGATCCTGTGTGGTACCTTGAACCACCTACCATACCTCTAAGGCCCCAGGATGTGTTGACTCATGTCCAGCCAATTGAGATGATGTTGCACCTACCTCTAGGTCCATCAAAGACTCCTTCTATCTCCAGGCCTGCCCCTCTTCCTCCAACAGAGACTGGGGGCAAGGCCACAAAAACCATAACCAATACCATTTTCATGATATCTAGCACTAGTCGCCCTTCCGTCTCATCGCTCATGGAAGATCCACCTGATCTACCCCAGCACCACTTACGCGATGACGGGGAGATCTGTAAGAACACCTTCGGTTTTACCCCATTCCCTTTAAACCATAGTGTGGAATCAGTTCTTTCCATAAAAGACCAGATTCCGTCACCCCGCCTTGCCAATGACCTTCTTCTTGGCAAGGGGGCATACCTCTTTGCTGACTCCGACGGTCGACTCTTGAAGAAGCCATGCAATGAGCTCCACCTCAAGAGAGCCTATGCCTAATACCACCACTATGAGTCCCTTATAGCATAGTTTTCTCCCTTTTTGTTTTGCAACGTTTTTACCACAAATCAGAAACCCCCCCATTTAGGGGTAGCACCATTAGCTACTAATCCAAAGTCACCTGGAACCAGTTCGAGACACCTCTCACACCTCCGGGCTCAAATTTACACCTCCTTATGAGACCATCGTCTCATGTTTAATAAATCAATTTTGGGACCATTTCCCACTAATCACCTTGATTTATGAGCCATGATATGACGATACAAGTGTCCACGGACCTGTACTTGTATCACACTTCCCACTATCGCTACTCATGTGAGTTTTCGGGCCACCGCCCGTTAAGGAATGTAATTTTACTTTTATTTTTGTATTTATAGTTGTCTTTTCCACTACACCTTATGCGGACCTATGGACCACTATCCACAAAATGATTTCTTTTTCTTACATGTATTCGAAATATAAGTGCCCTTGGACTTGCACTCACATCGCATGTAGTCAAGTTCATCCACCGCCACACACACACACACACTCTTGACCTCTATCCAAGAGCCACCTCGGTTTACGTGCCTCTGCCACATCGACTCACAGGCCTCTGTTGCGATATATCCCATGCATGTAATGGTATGTTTGAAAGCCTTCTGCTCCATCCATACTGCACGGATGACCTTTGGACCTCTATCCACCATCCCAACATGGGGCACCGCATGCGCCACTGCAATCGGTTGACCACTTTAGAGTTTCATTTAAGCTCTTTTCTAACTCCTTAAAACAATGAAAAGATTTCCAAGCATAGATGCTTCCTTTCTCGCTCGTTAAAGTATAGGAAAGGGTGTCTACATCGTCTCATTTACCTCCTTTTGCAGAATATGTAGACCATCAATTAAAAGGACCTCCTTGGCACACTCAAGCCAAGATCGTACCCCTCTGCATACTTTTATGCTTTCTCAAGCAGAGGGGCCGCACTTTATGAAAAAGCTCACCATTTTTTGTCGTTAAGCGCTTTTTCCAGTCATCTCAACAAGAAAATATTACCAAGCAAACTTCGTTTCGTTCATTCTCATAAAAGTATTTGAATGACCATCCAGTCAGTACAGGTTTAACCTTTTCCAGCCTGATTGGACTACCAACGGTAAATAAGTCTCTCATCCCCTACAGGATGGGTGAGCTCTCCTATGTATACTTTTATCCTTTTGTGCGCATAGGAGACTACCAATGAAAAAGAGCCCCCACTGGAGTCTTCTTCATGCTTTCAAACTCTCTAACATTGAAAGCACCATCGAGCATTCACCTTCTTGGGCTCGCCAAAAATCCATGAGATAGTACCATAACAGTGTCCCTAGACACCTCCCCACAACAAATAGTTTGGCAGCATTCCCCCATTGGGTCACCTTTGTTCAGAGTACTCTACAATGTGTCTTCCTTGGATCCCACCAATATCAAAAGAGTCTACCTCCTCCAAGTGTATCCCATCTACAGTGACATCCCTATTATTACAGCTATGATCCCATTCCCATGAGTCTGTTTCATTTGATGCCTGGTCCACCCTGCCATCATACTCTAAATAAAGGAATTTTGAGTCTCCCACACCCTCCCTACCCCTATTTAGTTCTTTCCCTTCCCTTCCCCCCCACCCCCAATTCAGTGCGTCAGTCTGCAAATTGCTTCACACCTTTTGGTTATCTCCCTCATGCTCCTAGTCAAGGAAACATCATTTCCTTGACTAGGGGCAGGTCTCCCTCTATCGATGCCAACACACATATTCCAGAGGATAGACCCAAAGGTCCCTGTACCTTAGTTTCATTGACATCATTGATGAGTTCTTTAGACCACTTGAGAGGAGTCCTTAGTGCCTTTCGGGATGGTTGCTTCTCACATGCTTGACTTCAACTCCATCATCACACCATTGAGATTCGTGCAGGGTTGTTCCACACAGTACTTGGTTAAAGACCCCGGATGTCACTCGACTCTAGCACATTGGTGAGTCCACTTGAGGGACCCAAACATGTTATTTCCATTGTGATTTCTGGGTTGCGTTGGAGACAATGATCTAAAGCCCCAACAGTGTTTCGATATACCTTTATGATTGATAAAGCATACTTATACCATAGAGACTCTGACTCTCAATCAGCAAGTCCACACAGCTATGTACCATTCCAGATCTAGTAGACAGTTAGTCATGAAGATATAGCATTCCATGAGAATTCCATGGGTCCAATATACTAGATCAGTATTGTATTTCAGCCTCACATGGAGGAAACCATTATTGTACCATTAGTTGTATATGATCGGCTCTTATATTTAGAGCATAGATCAAATTATTCTTTTAACATTGTCACGAGCATGGGGATGCCCTCCTCATCCATATACATGTCACACATTATTTGTATCTCACCCATTGATGGTAACCATATTAATACAAAAAACAAAATCCACCATGCCCCAGCCCCGAAAGCACCACCTCCACGCAGCAAATCCTATGATGTCCATCGGCCATATGTTGAGCTCCTGCCCTCACACATCAGGGGGCAATCTGTTAACCCAAAAATCCCCCACTAAGCTCTCAATGGCCTGCACCACCCAAGGACACCATCTCACGACCCTCATATCCCTCCATTAGACCCCCACACCCTCAAAATAGCCTAAGGATGAAGAAAAAGGGCTAAAAACCCCAAAAAGGAGCNTCAAGCCCTCAAAAAGGGTCTAAAACCCTAAAAGGGTCTAAATTTAGGGCAAAACGGGCTAAAAGCCCAAAAAAGGGGCTAAAGCCCTAACCAAGGGCTTAAAACCATAAAACCCCTTGGAAAATCTATTAAAGGAGGGTGGGGGGTCACTCTCAAAACACTTCTCCCTTTGCCTATTGTTATGCTTCCCATGGATGCTTTGAGACCTTTGCCTCTCAAACCACCCAAACTCCCTCTCCTCCATCTCCATCTCCATTGAGCCATTTCTCCCCATCCAAGAGAGAGAGAGGTGCTTCCACAAGATTGGGCATGGTGGCCCATTTCCACTAGAGAAGGTATAATTTGTCTTGCATGTTTTGTTTATTTGTTTTGTTTGCTTTCTAACCCTTGTTTCCATTTGTAGGTTTTTAGCTTAACATTGTTTTTTAGGTTTTACCATAGCTTAGGATTTGTTTGCAGGTTAATGGAGGCAAAACCCTAACCACTCGTGTTCAGAGGGGTTCACCATTGCTCCATCTTCTTCTTTCTGTTCTGTTGTTAGCTTAGTTTACTATTATTTACGTTCTGTTTTATTTTCTGCATTTCCAATCCACGTAGGAACCTACCCTTCTGTCCTATAGACAGAAGGGAGCCATTCCTGCCCCTGTAGCAGGGAGAAATCCTTGCTACAGTAGGCATATAGTTGTACAAGTCCATATGTTTTCAAACATTGTCGAATTAATACAAAGTCTAGAGTTATTATCTCTTATATGGTTTTCTTATTTTTTACATTGTATGAAGTACGTAGGGTTTTCCTATTATTTATTTTGCATGAAAACAAGAAATTAATATTAGTTACGTTCTTCCTAGAAATCCACACATTAGACAAAATCATCCATCTAGTTCTATCCCAAGAATAGTAATTATTATATGGCATTGCATCAATGTCTTCAACACAAGAAGGAAAATCTTAATCCTATTTTTTTTAAATGAATGGGATTTATTCTCACACCATAAATAACAATGGAACCAAGCATGACCCAATATGGGGACCTAGCAAGATTGAAATCCAATCCATACAAGAATTAGGAATTTCCTATTACTTTATAAACAAATTCATGGACAATATTCTTCCATTTGATACTTTCAAAGGTTGTTTGATAATTGGGTAGGTTTTGGCTTGAGGTTTGCGGATAGATGACAATATTTATGGAACTTGAAGGAGAATTGATACCACCAACATTGGCAAGCCTCATAGTAGTGATTTCAACAAGAAAAGGTGAAGGTTGATGCCTTTTCTAAGCTATTACGTGATGTTTTCTATCTATTGAAGCTAATGTGGAATTTAGGTTGGTTTTGTTTGTACAAATGTTCCTTTAGTTGTCAATAAAATCACTTCTGTACATTTGGGCCATTTTAAAAATAAAGGAAACTAACATCGCATCCACCACAAACTACTAATGTTTGGCTTAAAAATCATTAAAAGCTATCAAGATTCAAAACTTCCCAAGAGAATAAATCTAATCAAAATGGTGATTTGGGCATAAATCCTACTCCCATAGAAACAAATTTAAAATTTTGTAAAACCTATGAAGATTCAAAACTAGTCAACAACATAAATCCTATCAAAATGGTGATTTGGGCATAAATTAGACTCCCGTAGAAATCAATTCTTCTTAAAGACCAAAGGTAATAGAAAGATGGCTTATCGGATTTCCAGGAATTATGAGTCTCCTTGGGTTTTTAATTGATGGTAATTTTATTCCTCTGGCTGTTCAATAAGATTGAAATCCATGTGCTTTGGCCTTCCTACTCTCTGCTCTTTGGTCATGGATGTCCACCCTATTTTCTCTCTCCTCTCCACTTGTGTGTCCACCCTCTCTTCTATCTGCACATTGACCATTGATTTCCACCTTCAAATTCTACTTGATAGGTGATAATGGGTGTGCTCAACAGGTGGAAATGGGGGCGATCAACAGGTGGGAAAGGGGATGCTCGATAGATGGCTCATAAATTGTGTGTAGTGCTTGGAAAAATTGGGGCTTGATCTAGGAGGATATCCAAATATTAATCAAAATGAAAACAGAATCTTACAGTAGTGTATATCTTAGCAAGAACTTTCCGTTGACATTTGTTTCATGAGAGACGACCTCCAGATGAGAAATTTATCGAGTTATGAATTTTCGACAAAAATGGTTAGAAGTTGAAAAACAAGGGGGCACATGGCACACACATACGGTGCCACGTGTACATAGTCAACATGCAGGCTCCATGTGGAAGCACCATAGGGTTCCACATGGCCGATAAGGTGACTTGGTATATGGTGTGTACCAATAGTTGGGTGACAGGTGGCATCTACATGGTAGGTACGTTGATAGGTGGCATCCAAGTGGACCAATCATAGAGCATCTTGTGGTGATCCAATTGGACACATCACAAGTTTGTTTACCAAAAAAAATTTGAGGCTAAGAGATTCAAACCCTTGACCTCTAACTCTTCCAATGTCTCCACTCGATCCGACTAGCCAAGATATCTCCATGGTGTTTCTTAATTGTATAGAGCACCACTTTTATTTGAAGTTGAATGTTGGTTTGTTTTGAAAAAGGGGCGGGGCCGAGGGCTTATACCTCTACCCCATGTGTAGAATTTTCACCACAAGACACAAAACAAACCAGAGGGTGGGAGAAACCAAGGGCCAACATATATATCAAATACAAAGCATATAAACCATCACATATGTCATCGTATGCCACAAAAAAACACATTGCAACATTACCACATAAAAGGGGTGGAAGCAAGGCCCATGGGTTTGACCTTGATACCTCTTCTCCCCCATTTCCATGCTTTACAAATGGGATATGGCACAATCCTTGGCTAAGGATTGGGATAAAATATTTTTTAATTTGGTTAAGATTTGGATCCCAACAAATATGTGCGTGGCCATACTTTTGGGCCTCCAAACCACTTTAAAACCATCATTTATGAGCCATGATGAGAGTTCAACCACATAGAGCACAGTTCCTGAGGCAGGATTCAGATTACAGCAAGGTATAATTTGTACAGTCCATACAGGCGTAGCTGATGGATTTCTCAAAGTGTGTGCCAAAGGAGGTATCATGAAAAGGGGGTCAACTTTATACTCATTTTTATCAAAATTTCGAGAGGAACGTAGTGGTGTAGTATGATTCTATGCTTGACTGAAAAAACTTAGAATTTTTTCTAGAACTCATGTATGTAAGTTTTTTGAAGACTTAATAAGACTAGCCTTCTCATTGGAAGTGGCCTAGAGACATAGCCCGGGAGGGGTGAAATCTACTATCACCTGTTGTCTACAATTTTATGGTTTGCGTACTTGTTTATTTTATTATGTGGTTTGATTAAGCATTTAAAATTGTCTTTTAAAAAGTCTTTTATGAATTTAGGTATTCAAATTTCACATGCAATTTTTAATTGTTAAAATTATCATAAAAATTTCAAATTAAGTTTGGTATTAGAGTAGCTTAACCATTGTATTGTGAGTTGTGAATGTTAACAATATCAAGGCTCCATCATGGTGAAGGATAACTTGAGGAATTTGATCCATAAATTGGTTCAAGAAGAGGTAGAATGGCTTCACCAAAAGGAGAAGTTTGGGCTTCTTCAATCACAACAGAAGGAGAATTTCTTAAATCTTTCATGAGGATGCAAACAATGGTGGAAGAGCTTTATCAAGATCGGATATCAAGATTGGGATAAGGGCGAACAAGGTGGTCCATATAATAGTGAAGGTAAAGGAGAAGGATACGGTAAGGACCCTCCTAAACCCCACCATCCTCACCATCCTCACCATCTTGATGGTTCTTTTCATTCTCCAACTAGAAAGAAAATTGTTGATTTTAATAGACCTCAATTAAATCTTGTTATTAAGTTTGAATTACCTATTTACAATGGAGAACTTAATGATGAGAAACTGGATAATTGGATCCATCAAATAGAAATTTATTATAGGATTCAAAAATTCACTGAAGATAGAATCAAAATTCAATTAGCTTCTCTCTAAATCGAAGGGATCGCTCTCATCTGGTGGGAGAGAAAAATGAAAGAGGATCTTGCCACAAACAGTAAAATTATTTCCTCTTGGTATGAGTTTACTTCAAGATTAAAAAATAAGTTCTATCCGTTGGTATATATGTAGCAAGCCATGATGGATTGGTAGAATTTGAGGCAAGGTAAAGGACAAATTGTGCAAGAGTACACACAAGAGTTTAGAAAAAAATATTTGGTGCTTGGTATACCTTTGTACACTCAAGAAACTCTTCTCAAGTATATAGGAGGATTACATAATTATGTGTGTCATATGATACTTATGTTTAATCCGACTAACCTTGATTAGGTATGTGTTCAAGCGACTCATATGGAGTTCAAGGGAAAAAATACAAAAGAAAACTTTTCAAAGAAACTTTCCAAACCAGATGGAAACAAATTCAAGGGTAAAGTGAAAGGTAAGAATACAACTACATTAAATTAAGAAGGATAAAAACCTACATTCTCACATTGCTAAGAAAAGGGTCATGATGCATCCAAATGTTAAAAAATTCACCTGGAACTCAAGCCTGAGAAGTTTCAGAATAAGGAAGACAAGAAGACCATTGTTGCATCCATACAACATGATTTGGGATCTGACTATAGGGATGAAACTAATATTGTTTCTACAAGAATTCAAAGCAAAAATCATTCTACTTCTATTTAAGCATGAACTTGTTGTAGATGAAAGAAAAAGAAATGAGTTATTTCATGTTAGGGTAATTTCTAAACATACAAATATTGGTACTCTTTTTTACAGTTGTTATAGTGTGATTTCCACACTTGATGCATCATTCCTTGATGGTCGTCCCTTGTCCCTATGCAAACTCATTATACCCCATTTACTCACCATAACCTTGATGCTCCATTTTAACCCTATAAAAACACTTTTGAAGATACACGTGGGTCACAAGTCTGTAACTCACGTATAGGAAACTTGCACCACTATCACCCACGTACATTGGGTTTTATGCTAAAAAGAAAAAAAAAAATTAGATTTTTCCCCATCAAGTAATGAATGAATTGATATTTTGCCTTCCATATGTCGAGAAACACTCTGATTTTACCCTTCACTTCCTTCTGAGAGGGTATATATTGATCTATTATGAAGCATTGGAGGAGGATAAATGAAGAGAGTAAAGAGATTATAGATGATTTTTCCCTATTCTTATATGCTTCAAGTGGTGGAGGCCTAGGTGGAGGGACTCAGTTTCTCAATTTCAACAAGGTTCTGACAGAGGTTTTCAATATGTTTCTTCCATCCATTTTCGTGGGTCGATGCTTGATTTTCCTCGCTTCAATGATGATGATCCAACTAGATGGGTATAAAAGGAAACAAATATTTTATTTTGCATAACACTTTTGATGTCAACAAAGTCCCACTTGCATCCTTTCATTTGGAACATGAATCCCTTCAATGGTTTAGTCGATACATCAAGGCTCATGAAGAGCCAAAATGGATAGATTTTTTCGAACTCCTTTTGCAACGATTTGGACCTATTTATTTTGATGACTTCATAGGAGCACTGACTAAACTTCTCCAAACTGGCACTATGAGAGAGTATGAGATAGACTTTCGAAAACTGACCAATCACATAGAAGGATTGTCTTATGCATTCTACATAATTTTTTTTATTAGTGGTTTGAATGATGCAATTCGATTTTAGGTTAAAAAAAAATTTCCCATCACAATGATGGAATCCTTAGGGTTGGTTAAGTTGGTTGAGGATGATATCATAGCTAAAAAACACTCCAAATCCACTTTTGTCCCATTCAAAAATATGATTTACCAAAGATATCCAATCACACCAACTCTTAGAACCACTCCTATCAAGAATTTGTCTAGAGAAGAGATCTGGGAATGTAGAGAAACGATGATTTGTTATAATTGTGATGAGAAATTCACCCAGGGACATAGATGTGTTGAGAAAAATATCTATCTCTTGGATATGGATTCTTTGCCTGCACCTGAAATTTGTGAAGATGCTCAGGATCTAGTAGATGATTAGGTCGACATTCAACAGTTGCATGTTGACCCTCCTTCTCATGACAACCACCCAGAGATGTATCTCCATGCATTAGCCAGAGTCAGCACCCCACAAACCATGCGAATCAAGGCCTTCATCAAGAATATCCCTCTTACAATACTCATTGACTCTGGTAGCACGTATAACTTCATTAACCCTTAGATCACCAAAAAGGATTATTGTTTTGTCCATTCTTACTCATGCTTTGAAGTCATGATTTCCAATGGGGGGAGCTTACCTTGCAAGGGGAAGTATCACAATTTACATATTTCTATTGGATATTATAACTTGTGCTACAGCATGTTTTCCTTTCCCTTAGGAGAATGTGATGTGGTTTTGGGAGCTCAATGGTTACACACACTTAGACCCATATGATGGGATTTTTTTGAACTTTGGATGTAGTTTTCAGTCAATGGGAAAAAACACACATTGAAGGGATTGAAACCAGGGTCTCTCAACATCGTTAGTTCACATCAGATGAAAAATATCCTTAAGAATAATTCACATCATTTCATTTCTCATATCCATTCCATTTAGATGCCATTCCATTTAGATGCAACCATCAGCATTCTCCACTACTCCCTTGGATCTACAACAAATTTTGGATTTACATGCATGTGTATTTGCTGGACTAGTGGGATGGCCACCTTCAAGACTAGAGGACCATCATATTTCACTCCTTTCTGGAAGCATCCCTCCTAGCATCAGGCCTTATCTCAACTCATTTCACGAAAATATAGAGATTGGCATGCTCGTTCGGGACTTACTTAAGCAAGGTATTATTCTCCCTAGTACCAATTCCTTTTATTCACCAGTTCTTCTTGTCCAAAGAAAATATCGGTCATGGCATCTCTGCATTGAATTTCAATCACTTAATCACATGACGATCAAGGATAAGTTTCCAATTCTTGTTGTTATGATCTTCTTGATGAGCGTCATGGCACTCATTTTTTCTCCAAGTTGGATCTTCGTTCTGGGTATCACCAAATTCGGGTTCATGAGGATGATATCCCTAAAATAATAACTTTCTACACACATGATGGCCACTATGATTTTTTGGTCATTTCCTTTAACCTCACTAATGCTCCTTCCACATTCTAGGAATTGATGAATAAAATATTCTAGCCCTACATGCAGAACTTCATTCTAGTCTTTTTTGATGATATCCTCATCTATAGTAAAACCTGGGTGTAGCATCTCCAGCATCTAGATCTTATACAACAAATTTTTTGTGGGCATCATCTCCATGCCAAATATTCTAAATTTGTTTTTGGGTAGGAGGAAGTAGAGTATCTTAGGCACATTGTTTCAACACAAGAGTTTCATGTGGATCCTACCAAAATAGATGCCATGAAAAAATGGTCGCATCATCAGACACTCAAGAGCCTTTGTGGTTTTTTGAGACTAACTAGACACTTCCATAAGTATTTCAAGGATTATGGGAATATTATAGCTCCATTAACAACTCTATTAAAAAATGATGCTTTTACATGGACACATGATGTTGAGTGTGCATTTGACATACTGAAACAAGCTATGTGTACCACGCCTATTCTAGTTATGCCCAATTTTTCTAAGCCCTTCACTATTGAGAGTGATTCTTGCAACAATGGACTTGGTGTTGTTCTCCTTCAATATGAACATCCCATTGTGTTCACCAGCAAATCCCTTTACGGTAATAATTTATCTGCCTCTACATATGAGAAGGAAATGATGGCTATTTCGCATGCAGTACAGAAGTGGAGTCCATACCTATTAGGGAATTATTTTTGCAATAAGACTAATCACCAGAGTTTGAAATATTTCCTGGAAAAATGGGTCTCATCCCCAACACAATAGAAATGGGTTAGAAACTCATGGGTTATGACTATGATATCACTTACAAGAAGGGTAAGGACAATCTTGTGGAATATACTCTTTCTCACACATTTGATGACCATGTTTCTCTTTCATTTATTTCTATGCTTATTCCAAATTGGTTGCAATTTGTTCAGCAAGGCTATGTCAATTACTCTTCATTATCTAAAACCATCCAATGGTTGGAAAATAACCCTTATATTGTACCGCATTATTCTTGGTATGATGCTTCTCTAATATACAAAGGTCATCTGGTGATTCCCTAAAGAATAAATCTTCAATAGGCTAGACCTTCTATGAAATCCATGCTTCTCCATCAGCAAGGCACTTTAGGTTCCTCAAAACATATGAGCATGCATGGCGTAAATTCTTTTGGAAGGGAATGAAAACACAATTTCAACATATGGCGGTTGAATGTGATATCAGCTAGTTCCACAAGGGTGAAATGAAACCCATTTCGAGATTGATCGAACCCTTTCCATCCCTATAGGGATTTCGATAGATATTTCAATGGATTTCATTGAATGGCTCCCTAAATCTAGAGGGAATATTGTGATATTGGTTGTTGTTTATCACCTCTCCAAATATAGTCATTTTTGTTCCTTCAGCCATGCATTGTTAGGAACCCATATCAACCCTTCTCTTTACTTTGTTAAGTATACGTTTGTTGGGCACATATGCTTTTTAAGCCGTCCCGTGAGTATATTGTATTATCTCACATTCATGGGGAGTAATAGTTTTTTAGATTAGACATAGTATATAAGTAAGTGTTTAGCCACTCAAGGCGTCCATGAGTTATTTGTACTGAGCTTACTCAAAGGAGGTTTCCCCTTCAAAGTGGCATGTGATCAATAAAATTCCTTTTGTGTTCTCTTATTTCTTTTATATCGTGCATTTCATTAATTGTTGCGGGAGGTTTCTCAAACCTAGTATTAGATCACTTTCCTTAGCACAAGTGGGAAATTTTTTTCTTCTTTTTGGCAAACAAATAGGGAAAAATTGGGTGGTGAATTTCAGATCAATTTATAAAATCATTTATGCAAATTTAGAAGAACTGAGCTGCATATTTCAATTTATCTTGCAAAAATATGCATTTTCAAAAACAAATATCATTTAGAGTTTGGATAGTGGATATATCTCTAATTTAAGATCAATTATTTTTTAGAATTTCAATGATGACTGTGAAATTTGCAGAGCGCAAATCTTCTAGCGGGGTGCCCATATTTCTATTTTAATTGAGTAAGTATATGCATAGTGGATTTTCCAGTTCTAGAAATAGGCTATAATAGAGATTCTAAGCAATATTGTTCAGGTTATTCTCATTTTAAAATTTTCGTCTCAAAACCCTAGCTCTATACAGGTTTTTTTGTGCTAGTTGGGTTAAATTTCTGCCAATTCTTTTCCATTTATCAATGAATTTTTGGTGATGTGATTATTGCAGTAGTTATTTTTCTTTACATCTGTATTGTTCATTTCAATAACAAGTTTGGATCTGGGAATAACCCCTTATCTTCTTAACTGTGGGAAGTACTTGAGCATGGCCCTAAAACTCATTGTGAGGAGTGCCATATGAACCTTGAAGTATATATCCATTGAGAGGACCAGCCAACAAAAAGGGAAATGACCCATACCTCATTGACTAGTTCCCACTTGCGAGGGAAACCAAGAGTTGTTGTTTGTGGAAAAGAGTTTATCAGTCTTACCTGAGCCGTGGACTGAGGGGTACTGCCCCAATACATGGGTTGTTAGACAGCATTGGTGGCTGAGTGACTCCAATGAAACTTTAGGAAGTCGAACATACATAGGGTCCATATCTATTTTCAGTTGATAAATAGCATATTGCATTTGTCTAGAGCCGTCACAATTCAATTCCACCAAAAAAAATATATCCTGGTTGTCACCTGCCTTGGAGCAAAAAAACAAATGGAAGACGAATTTGTCACCCTCCAGACCAAACTCCAAGATATGGATAAAAATATCTTAACCTCCACATTCAGCATTCACCCATGAACAATAGACATCATTCATAGCCTTCTGTAGACACTACGTTCTCTTCTTCAAGTAATTTTTCATGGGTCGAAGATTGATTTCCATCGCTTCAATGGTGATGATCTGACTGGATGGATATACAAGGAAGAACAATATTTCAATATGCACAATGCTTTTGATGTCGCCAAAGTCCCACTTGCATCCTTTCATTTGGAACATGAATCATGTCAATGGTTTCATCAGTACATCAAGGATCATGAAGAGCCACAATGGATCGATTTTTTCCATCTCCTTTTGCAACGATTTGGCCCTAGTGCTTTTGATGACTTCGAAAGAGCACTCACTAAACTTTACCAAACTAGCACTGTGAGAGAGTATCATACAAAATTTGAGAAATTGACCAATCACATAGAAGGATTGTCTAATGCATTCTATAGGATTTGTTCAATCAATGGTCTAAAGGATGCAATCCGATCTGAGGTTAAAATGTTTTTCCCCAGCACATTGATGGAAGCTCGAGGGTTGGATAATTTGGAAGATGACAAGATCATAGGTCAAAAACACTCCCAACCCACATTTGTTCCATTAATAAATATGGTTTCCCAAATACCTCCAATCATGCCAGCTCCTATAACCGCTCTTATCAAGCATTTTTCTGAAGTTGAGATGCATGAACATAGAGAAAATGGGCTTTGTTATAATTGTGATGGGAAATTCACTTGGGGACGTCGATGTGCTAAGGAAAATATATGTCTCTTGGATGTGGCTTCTTCACTTGCACCTAAAATTTGTGAAGATGCTCAGGATCCAGTTAATATCAGGTCAACATTTAGTAGCCTCTTGTTGACCCTGCTTCTTGGGACGATAATCTAAAGATATCTCTCCATGCATCAGTCAAAGTCACCACCCCACAAACCATGCACCTCAAGGGTTTCTTCAAGAATATTCCTATTACAATAATCATTGATTCTAGTAGCACCCATAACTTCATTGACCCTCATATCGTCAAATAGGTTGATTGTTTTTCCCATCCTTCTCCAGCTTTAAAGTCATGATTGCTAATGGGGGCACCTTACCTTACAAAGGAAAGTATCGCTATGTGAATATCTTTATTAGAGATTATAACTTGCACTCCAATGTGTTTATCATTCCCTTAGGTAGATGTGATGTGGCTTTTGGCACTTAATGGTTATGCACACTTGGACCCATCTTATGGGATTTTGTTGAACTTTGGATGCATTTTTCATTCAATGGGAAAAAACACACATTGAAAGGCTTACAATTAGGGTCTCTTAGCATCATTAGTTTACATCGCATGGAAAATATCCTTAATAAGAATTCACATAGTGTCATGGATTATATCCATTCCATTCAGATGCAATCATCAGTGATCTCCACTACTCTCTTGGCTCTACAACAAATTTTGGATCAATATGCATGTGTTCTTTGTTGAACCAATGGGATTTCCACCTTCAATACCAAACGACCATCGTATTCTACTCCTTCCTGGAAGTGTCCCTCCAAAATTGAATCCCATATTGATTGGGGTTGATATCCTCTCCAAATATAGTCATTTTTGTGCCCCCAACCATCCATATACCACCTCCTTAGTTGCACAAATTTTGATGGACCAAATCTTCTGCGTTACAACTTTCACAAGTCAATTTTGAACAGAAATAGTTTTCCACACTGGAACCAAAATGAAGATGAGTTCAGGATATTACCCACAAACAAATGGTTATACTGAAGTTATCAACAAATTTTTGCAAACTTATCTTTGTTGCTTCACCTCTTAACAACAACATAAGTAGGGAAAGTGGCTCCCTCTCGGCGAAAGGTAGTATAATATCTCCTACCACACTATATCTAAAATGAATCCATATGAAGCAGTCTATGGTCAAGTACCACTAGTGCTCCATCCATACACCCCCAGCAGTTCACCAGCTTAGGAATTTGACACGGTTCTTCGAAACCAAGATCAGATTATTCACATTTTGTAGGGCAATTTTCACATGGAAAGAAACCAAATGAAACAAGAAGTCGATCAAATCCGTTCTAAGCGCACTTTTCAAGTTAGTGATATGGTTTTTCTTCATCTACAACCTTACAAGCAATCCTTCCTAAAACTCAAAGGGAGTCATAAGCTGGCTCCAAATTTCTATGGGCCATATAAGGTTCTTCAAAATATTCATTAGAGGAAATTTCAACTCAAAATGGGCCTTTTAACTCTAAATAAAATTCCATGTCACAATGTGTTAGCCAATGAAATTGCTTTAAATTTGAAATATCGTATCGGTCTTAAACACTTTTTTAATATAAATTTGGGGATAGGTATCATAAAAAAAACTACTTTTTTTGTTTGTATTTTCTACATATCTCCCCGTGTTTTTACTCAAATTTCGATCGGGAGAGCTCGTTGGATGTGGAATTAAATTACGCATCCAACGAGTACCCCCTTGGCATGCTTTTGACGGACCCCACTACCCCAAAAACAAGAAATACCTGAAAAAACGTGATCGAAATTTGAGTAAAATCATGGGGAGATATGTCGAAAATACAAACAAAAAAAGTAGTTTTTCTTTTCTTCCTCCAAAATTAATCAATATTATTTTATTATTTTAACTATTTTTTTTTTTTTTTTTAGGAGGACCATTTTGAGTTGAAATTTCCTCTAATGGGGTCTATTTCTTACAAATTGGAACTTCCATTAGAGGAAATTTCAACTCAAAATGAGCCTTTTAACTCTAATTCAAATTCCATGTCATCATGTGTTAGCCAATGAAATTTATTTAAATTTGAAATACCGTATAAGTCTTAAAGACTTTTTTAATATAAATTTGGGGATAGGTATCATAAAAAAAAAACTACTTTTTTGTTTGTATTTTCGACATATCTCCTCGTGTTTTTACTCAAATTTCAATTGGGAGAGCTCATTAGATGCAGAATTAAATTACAGATCCAATGAGTACCCAACAAGCTCTCCCGATCAAAATTTGTGTAAAAACATGGGGAGATATGTCGAAAATACAAACAAAAAAGTAGTTTTTTTTATTTTCTTCCTCCAAAATTAATAAATATTATTTTATTAATTTTTTTTAGGAGGCCCATTTTGAGTTGAAATTTCCTCTAATGCTCCTTCTTCTCACCTTCACCCAGTATTTCATGTCTCTTGTCTCAAGAAAGTTATTGGAACCAACATCAAAGCACAACTTCTTTTACCATAATCACAGAGGTGTTAATTCAGTGGAACGACATGCAAACAAAGGATGCTACATGGGAACCACTCCTTTAGATTCAACAACATTTTCCACATATAAAATTTTGAGGACAAAGCTTTTCTAAGAGGGGGGGGATTTTAGGAACCCATGTCAGCCCTTCTTTTTACTTTGTTAAGTATATTGTTGTTGGATGCATATCATTTGTAAGTCGTCCCATGAGTATATTGTACTATCCCACATTCATAGGAAGTAATAGTTGTTTATATTAGACTTATTATATAAGTAAGTGTTGAGGCCAATGAAGGAATCCACGAGTTATTTGTATTTGTCTTGCTCAAAAGAGGTTTCCCCCTTGAGGTGGCTTGTGATCAATAAAATTCCTTTTTCATTCTATTATTTCTATTATATCATGCATTTTCATTCATTATTGTAGGATGTTTCTCACATCCATATACCACCTCCTTAGTCGTAAAATGTTTCATGGACCAGATCTTTCGTCTTCATGGAATCCCTTCTTTCATTGTCTCATATTGTGATGCAACTTTCACAAGTCATTTTTGGACAAAACTATTTCTCCACACTAGCACCAAACTGAAGATGAGTTCAGGGTATCACCCACAAACATATGTTCAAAATGAAGTTATCAAAAAATGTTTGGAAACTTATATTCATTGATTCACCTCAAAACAACAACTTCAATGGGAAACATGGCTCCCTCTTGTTGAATGATGGTACAATACCCCCTACCACACTGCATCTAAAAGAAATCCATATGAAGCCGTCTATGTGTAGGCCCTACCAGTTCTCCTTCCATACACCCCCATCAGTTCACAAGTTCTGGAAGTTGACACAGATCTCTGAAACTTAGATCAGATTCTTAACATTTTGCAGGAAAATCTTCACATGGAATAAAAAATAATGAAACAACAAGCCGAGCAAAATTGTTCTAAGCAAACTTTTCAAGTCGATGATATGGTTTTTATTCATCTATATACTTACAAGATATCCTCCCTGAAACTCAAAGGGTGTCATAAATTGGCTCCAAATTTCTATGGGCCATTTAAGGTTCTTCAAAATATTGGGTCCATTGCTTATAAATTGGAACTTCCTCCTTCTTCTTGCGCTCACCTAGTATTTAATGTCTCTTGTCTTAATAAAGTTATTGGCACCAACATCAAAACACAAACTATTTTACCATAAATGGATAATGAAGGATCCCTCATTTTGGAACTAGAGGCCATCCTCAATAGGTTCTCACAAGATCTTCACTGTTGATCCATCAAAGAGGTATTAATTCAGTGGCACAACATGCAACCAAAAGATGCTACATGGGAACCACTCCTTCATATTCAACAACAATTTCCACATCTAAAGCTTTTAGGACAAAACTTTTCTAACAGGGAGGGGGTGTTAGGAACCTGTGTCAATCCTTCTCTTTACTTTGTTGGTATATTTTTGTTTGATGCATATGCTTTGCAAGTCGTCCCTTGAGTATATTGTATTATCCCACATTTATGGGGAGTAATAGTTGTTTAGATTAGACTTAGTATATAACTATGTGTTGAGTTCAATGAAGGAATCCATGAGTTATTTGTATTGAGCTTGATCAAAGGAGGTCTCCCCCTCGAAGTGTCCTGCAATCAATAAATTCTTCTATGTTCTGTTATTTCTATTATATCGTGCATTTTCATCAATTATTGCAGGAGGTTTCTCTCACCAATTTCATGTGCAATTATGAATATTTGTATCCATAGATTTAATTGATTTATATTCAAGTTTAAATTGAATATGATAGATTAGATAGTAACACATTATATACCATGCTTGTATATCTCTTTGTTGTTGAGGACGAAGTGTAGAGATAAGTTTTGATCGAGAGCTCAACTGTGGTATTCTTCGAACATCTAGTTGAGGTATGGTTCTTATCACTTAGTGATTAGTTTATTTTATATATCTATCATGTTGGAGAATGGATTGATTTTTGGTGTCATATGATCTATTGTGGTCCACTCCAATCCATATGAAGTTTTTATCTGTAACACATAACATTGGTTTGTGTCATATATTGTACCACTAAATGGGATACCACATCACATGTACGAACTTCACCTGGACTGCTATGTTACCTGTTGATGGTATGATATGCCGGGTGTCACCCTTTCAATGGTTTCACATGGCACCTCTTTTGCCAATTTTGTATGTTTCTTCCAACCTTCATATTGTGATAACTTTAACATACAACATTTGTTTGATGTGTTATTTGCACTGTTGGAAATAACTTGAAGAGCTCTTCGATTTGGTTCTAGTTTCATTAAATTATGATATTCTCAAATTTTTGGCCTTCTGAGATATTCCTAGATAATTCCTCCCCATTGGGAGGCTTTTGGTCCCTAAAAGATACTTTTTTATTGCTCTACATATGTATTGTTGTCTTCTTCATAACCTTATTTCTCTTCTTTGGACCAAGCTCTGGATGGAACTTCCATCACTCGTTGACCCAATGTCCACTCAACTCTGATACCAACTTGATCCAGACTTGGTGAGAACCTTCTCACATCAAAGTCTATATAAGGATCATTTTCCTGACATCTTAGTGCATGTGAAAATAAGCATACCATAAAGTGTGCATCATAAAATCAACCATAAAAACTCAAGACATTCAAGCACATAATGAAGACGAGATGATAAAGAAGTTCACTAGTTACACTAGCTATGTCTTCAAGCCTACTCAAAATAGAGAGATCGATCCATTATCATGATGTCAAAATACATAAAAGTACATCATATGGGTTCAAATGTAGAATATTCACTAACTAATCCCCTTCCTCTATTGCAGAACAATTTCCTTGGAAAGGCCACAAACTCATCCAATTACTTCACCTCTGTTCTTCGGACCGAGAGTGTCAAAGGCTAACACTTGCACCAATGCACTAGCTATAGTTGATCCTCCTCTAGATACACAATATACAGAATTAGAATAGCTTCATGTCACATCCATCATGCTCTCTCAACATATTCATTCCATGAGCCTTGATCAAGACCATTTTATCCCAACCAACATTTTAAAGTATAAAAACATGGCCCCTCTAAAGAACATGGAGTCAAAATTGAGTTTCTCTCAACTCAAGCCTCCAAACACAATGAATCTAACATGATTCATGAATCTCTCTCCAATGGAAATTCAGAAATGGAGTGTCCCCATGGAGAGTCTCTCACAAATAGAACTCAAATATGAGCTCTCACAAGCTGTCTCATCTCTAGTGCCAATGCCTTCACCAAATGGATGATGCCTTGCCAATGGGAAATGGAGGTTTAAATAGCTTAATGTTGCCTCCTTGGGCATGAAACATGTGAGCCCAAACTTAGCTCATAAGTTGATCTAGTTACAAAAAAATTGACATGAATAGAAATATCCCATCCATGGCTTATAATTTGCACATACTGGTGTTATTTCACCTTTCATTACTTTCCCCCATATGGCGTTACATCCAATTTTCATGTTAGCAACATTCCAAATTTATGCCATATTCATAGGCCATATGGTTATGGCCCAACATAACCATTCATTGTTTTTTATTCCATAGCCAAAATTCAAAATCAAATATCATGTGGATAAAACAAATTCGAAACTTATGCCAATAACAATTTGTCATACCATTAAAAATATTTTGTTATAACCATATGAATCACATGCTCTAACCAATTCATGACCCTTTAAACATGGTTTTTGGCCATAAAAAATGGCATTGCGAATAATAAAATAACCCACTTATCCAAAGTTTTTTAGGATAATGTGTTTAATATGTGGTCTATTGTTTGGAAAGTATGCTAACCATGCTTCAAACTGGGGGTCCGACTAGCCCCTGCTGCCACATTTGGTGAGGTTGCCTGTCCCCCTTCGCCCAAAAATAACTTTAATTTAAAATTAAATTAAATTATTACCATCAAGATATTAAGAACTACTTGTAGAGAAGCTAGTAAATTCGTTGGGATTGTTTGTGGAAGGTCATGGGGTCGATCCCCACATGGTGCCAAACTTTAATAAATAAACCAATATTTTGGCCATTCGGACTTCCATGTGGTGGCTTCAAATTGGTCCATGTCAACTTGTCAAGTAACCTACCATGTCAGAGACACATTATCATGTTGCCTTGTGTCATCATCTAGTTGTACCATGTGGTGTATGGCCTACCATGTAATACAATGCCACCAATGGGATGCCACGTGTCAAATATCTATTGGCCAAACTAATGCCATGTCATATCAATATGCCAATATTTTGGCCATTTGGACTTCCATGTGGCGGCTTCAAATTGGTCCATGTCAACTTGTCAAGTAACCTACCATGTCAGAGACACATTATCGTGTTTCCTTGTGTCGTCATCTAGTTGTACCATGTGGTGTATGGTCTACCATGTAATACAATGCCACCAATGGGATGCCACATGTCAAATATCTATTGGTCCAAACTAATGCCATGTCATATCAATATGTTGGCTCAGCTTCCATGTCATCAAATTGTGCCATCCATGTGTCAACATAATATTGGTCCATTTCATCTACATACTGCTGAATGGGATTCCACGTCACTTGTAAAAACGCCACTTGGACTTCCATGTCACCTGCTAGTTGTACGGTCTACTAGGTGACACCCTTTTAGTGGTGCCACATGGCACCTCTTTTTCCAATTTTACATGTTTCTTCCAACCTTCTGACTACGGTAAATTATGCATATGACATATGTTTCATGTGTCATTTGCATCATTGGAAATATCTCAATGAGCTCTTCGAACTGGTCTTGGTTTCACTGAATTATGAGATCTTCAAATTTTTGGCCTTTTGAGATCCACTTGGAGCATTAATACATTCATTTGCAATTAAACTTTTTTATTTTGGCATCCATTCTTTATTTTTTATTTTGTTTCCTATTTAATTGCAGGTTTTCAAGAGTGTCGTTACACTGAACATGTGAGGAAGTGATCTACTTCAAATGTTGGATATAGTTGGCCATCTTATTTCCTTGTTTTAGTTTATAATTGGTTGTAAATATTCATTGTGATTCCTTGTTTAGGAATTGATTAAGTCTCTTTATGGGCATCTCTCTATGATGACTATAACCCATATTCATTAAGGGATTTTCCCCAAAACATAATTGACAACTCCACTGGGGAATATCTCCTTTTTGGGTTATTTTAGGGTATTTTGTGCTTTCTTCGTTTTGTTTGGTTTTTTCGTTATTTTTCCTTTGAAAACCATTTCCAGTATTTTCATTCTCTTGTTAGAAGCTTTAAAAACAAGTATTGAACTTTGTGGAACCTGAAAATATAATTTTAGATCCCCACACACATATATCCAACCTTTAGTACTCTTAGATGTGCATATATGTACCCTACTATGTTTACAGGTGCATGTGTTCCTATAGGAAGAAATTTTTTTTTCAGTGTTTTCAACCTCATACAAATGCTATAGTGTATCAAAGTGTGTATATATTCAAGTTGCTTTGGATACAAGTGCATATGATCTATTTTTCTCTTTTTTTAATCTCTCTTCAGTCTGGTTGCAAAATTTGAGTTTGGAATGTTTAATAAGTTAGGTTTGGATTTGTAATATGTTTTTGGAATTTAGAAAGCAATTGTTATATAATAAAAATAAAAAAATTGGTTGATTCTTCATAGTTCAATCAGAGTTTCTTTTCAAATTTTGTTTTCGATTTTTGGTTGTTTGGATTATTTCTTTCAATCTCAACTCTGTCAAAAACAAGTCTCTCTTTATTTTCTCTCATATATCAGTCATCATCATCAAAGAAAAAAAAATTATATTTCTTGCAAAGTTTTTCCTTGGGTATTTAGTTAATTGCAAGATAGTTATAAGGGAATTTTGTTTTTTGGAATTGTTTTCATACTTGTTTTTGTTTTAGGCTTTAAATAAGTTTATGAAAATTATTCGTTCAAAATATACATATTTCCTTTTTCTTGCATATAATATACAAAGATTGTATATTTTTGTTTTAGGCATTATAATGAAGTTGGTTTTTAGTTTTGATAAAAAGAAAAGGTTGTGTTTTAGTATGGAATTCATAAAAGAAAATCTTAAAAAATAAAAAAATTGGAAGGTTTTTGCATGCACAAGTGTTTCCTTTACACTAAAATTTAGTTAAGGATGTTAGGATTATTGTATTCTTTCCTTGTCCACCATAGTCTAAATGTCAGTTTCCTAGCTTAGAAATATGTTTCCACTTCAATAGTGCCATGGAAAATTTATATGTTTCCCACCTACCTCTTGATGTGCCCCTCTTCATGAGTTTAGGATCTCTAGAGGCCAATCCCTAGATTTTAGGAGCCCACAATGAGTCATGGAAGTCCCACCATTAGTTCACCCTAGTCTGTGTTGAGTTATGCTATGATGGGACATATTCAGTTCACCTTCAGTTAGTCTAGTGCCCCTTTTGTAGGGTGCCTTTAAGGAGATGGGAACCTTGGCTCACCTAACTTGGTTATTTAATTTATTGTGAGGTGTTTCAGTTGTCTAGAGTTACACTAGTGAGCCTTCAGTGGTTATTTTTCCATAGTTAGTGATGTCTGGAGTCAGTCCCAGTCATGGGATTCGAATCACTCCTAGAGGATTCAAATTATTTGTATTATATCACCAGTGTATTTCATAAATATTAATGATTATTCAATGATGGCTATGATGTCAAATTTTTTCCTATTTTCTAAATAATTTCACCATGATTGTTTGACAATTCTAACACTGAAACTATTCCTCATTCATATTTCTTTCACTATGAGGTTCAATCCATCATGATGATCATGTAGAGTTGCTAATTTTACATGGTATCAAACATCTACAGAGCTAATTTACCTTCGAATTGGAGATTGTTTGGAGGTTAATTGAATAATTTAGTAGATTTGTGTTGCTCCCAAAGCTACAAAATGGATAATTCAACTGATTGATACCAAGGATTCTTACACCCTTCAATTACATGGATTGGAGGGAAGATATGCAGATTGTGTTGCACAACAAGGGTATATATAGGGTCACTATGGGAAAGGAAGTCAAACCCCAACAACCTTTAGCGAAATTGAAGAACCTGAACAAATTGGATGAAGAATTTGGTTTCATGTGTATTCATATCTCCAGGGAGTTTCTCTTCCACCTTGAAGGATTAAAACACCAAGGGAAGTATGAATGAAGATCGAATCACTTTTTGGAAAGAAGGATGAGCTGAGAGGTCACATTTAGGAGAATGATTTGATTACTCTTCAAGCCAACAGTTTCGAAACTATTCAACAATTCTTCTATAAATTCAAGTCTTTGGTCATGTAGTGCAATTAATGTGGAATTAACAAGAAGGATGAGCAGCTAGTTCTCTCTGTTCTAAGCCAGATTGGATATGAATTTTTGTATTTTTTTCTACCTTCCACTCCAAGAGACTGAACACCCCAAACTAGAGAATTCCCTCACATTATGCATTCGTCGAATCCATCATTCAAGAAAAAGATAAATTGATTCATATGGGAGTCCTAAAAACCTCCAAGAATCAAAATCTTCTGGCTAGGGAGACCAAGGATGCACAAGAAAAGAGGAAGCAGAGAGGGAAGGATAATAAGTACACTAAAAATAAACCAAAGGGAAAGAAAAAACCTTCATATGGAGCCTCTGGTTTTGGAAGGGATAAGCATAAAAGGTTTGAAAAGACCAAGCGTTCGTAATGTAAAAGAGGAAACCATCCAGAGAACCTATGTATTAAAAAACCAATAGATCGGATGTCAAGAATTCTTGAGAAGAATAACATTTCCCTCTTAGAAAGCACAAGGAATATATATCCTGGAATAAATATTGAATATCATGAGATATGCCATGCATTGAAAGTTGGATTCTCACAATCACAAGCCTTCCTCATTGATTTGGGAGCCTCCAACTACATGGTTTCCTCCAAATAATAATTGTATTCTCTATAACTCATTGGTGGTCCTAGTATACACATGGGATATGACTCTCAAATACTGACTATTAGGAAGCATTCAGTTCAATTTGAGCATGAAGTGTTCAATAATGTCCTATGTGTTTCCTCTTTAGCAAAAAATATGTTGTATTCATATCGGATGACCCATACCGATTCACCAAAGTGAGTTGTAGTTTAACTTGACATGGTTGAGATATCACATATCTCTACTGGGAAGCTGATAGCAAAAGGAGCTGCAAACCACGCCTTCAAGTTATATGAGTTCTCACACCAAAGTGCCCTATTGACTCATGCTAATTATACAAGAAGAATCTAGCATAAGAGATTCAACCATCTGAATTTCAAATACCTCCAGAAATTGCACAATCAATAAATGGTTGAGGGGTTGTTTCTTATCAAGTCCTCTCAAGGTGTCTACAATGGCCTCTCGGTAGGTAAGAACCCAGAGCGAAGTTATAAAGTTGGGAATGAAAGAAGAGTTGCCTCTAGACTTGATTTGATACATAGCGATGTCTCCATACCAATTCCTATAACATCTGTGAATGTATCCAGATACTTTTTGACCTTGCTTAATGACTACTCTAGGTACTATTGGATCTACTTTCTTAAGAAGAAGTCTAAGGTGTTTGAAACATTTAAAGTTTTCAAATCCTTAGTTGAGAACACTCTTGTGAAGAATATCAAAGCACTCAGATCATACAATGGAGGAGATTACATCAAAAGAGATTTTCAGTAGTTGTGTGCTTCAAAAGGTATTTAGATGCAACATTCAGTCCCATATACATCACAACAGAATGGCATAGCTAAGAGGAAGAATCGATCATTGAAAGAGATGGATACCTTCCTTCTTGAAGCAAGGGATATTCCACCATATCTTCGGGTTGAAGCAATGAATTTTGCTTCATACATATAGAACAAAGTACCTCACAAGTCATTGGTTGGGGTCACACTATTTGAATAAAAAATGGGACATAATCCTAATGTCTCACATATGAGGGTTTTTTGCTACAAAGCATGGGCTAGAATTCCATCTGACAAGAGGAAATCCTTCCAACCTCAAAGTAGTGAATGCATTCTTCTAGGATATGCAGATGATGCAAAATATTACAAGTTGATGGAGTTTACAACCAAAATATGCTTCATAGAGCGTAGTGTTCAATTCAATAAAGTTTAATTGCATGATCTACAACTAGCTCAAGAGGAAGGTGTAAATGCTCAATCTATTCCATTTGCATATGAAGATGTTTCTACTAATGTTTCAATCCTTTTTCTCCATCGGTGGTGTTAGTGAAGAAGAAAGATGGGACCTTGAGGATGTGCATAGACTATAGAGCTTTGAATAAAAGAACCATTAAAAACCAGTACCCCATCTGAAGGATTGATGAGTTAATATATGAGCTACATGGGGAAATTTTTTGTCCAAGATTGACTTTCGTTATTGATATCATCAAATCCATATGAGAGAAGAAGACATACAGAAAAGATATTTTCGTTGTCATTATGGCCATTTTGAATTCCTAGTCATTCCCTTTGGCTTTACTAATGCACCTACAACATTTCAATATTGCATGAACATGGTGTTCAGGGAGTAGCTCCGTAACTGTGTGTTAGTATTTATTGATGGTATTTTAGTATATATTAAAAATTGGAAAGAACATTCTTGTTGACCGGTCCTTGTATGCAAATTTGTCCAAATGTGAGTTTGAGATGACTGAGATGTTGCATATTTTCCATGTGATTGGAAAAGAGGGGGTGAAGGTCCATGTGTAAAATATCCAACCTATCATAGATTGGACAAGCCCCAAGAATGTCACGGGATTGAGAGGATTCCTTGGAATCTGCACTTACTATCAGAAATTTGTAAAGGGGTTTTATCAACTAGTAGCTCCCTTGACTAATATTACCAAGAAATAATCTTTATGTTGTTCAGAGGAATCTGAAATTTATTTTGAGAAGATGAAAAAGATTATGAGCAATTATCCATTTCTTTCTCTCCCTAACTTCACTCAACCTTTTTTGCTTGAGTGTGAGGCCTCTAGGGAATGTATTGGAGGAGTATTGATGCAAAATAGGCACCCAATTGCCTTTGAGAGTAGAAATTTTAAACCCCGAGAAAGGAATTATTCCATCTATGACAAAGAGATTTTGGCCATAATGCATGCCTTGTCCAAATTATGAAAGTACTTGGTGGGTAGCAAATTTGTGGTCAAAACTGATCACAATAGCTTGAGACATTGAACCAAAAAGAGATTAATGATAGGAAACAAAAATGGGTAAGTAAAGTTCAAGCTTATGACTTTGATATAGAGTAAAATAATGGAAATATGAATGTAGTATCAGATGCTCTATCAAGAAAACCATTTGTTTCTGCTATGGAGGTACCTAAAGGATGGAAAGAGAAACTATCCTCAAAATAATCCAGAAATCAATTTGCATCTAAACTTATCAATGGAGCAACTAGAGATGACATGTACAAAATAGTGGATGGGATCATCTATTACAAGGATATGATTTACTTATTACCGAGATCAGCTCTAAGAAAGAATATTTTGGAAGTTGTCCATGATTCACCACTAACAAGACATCTCGGTTTTCTGAAAAACTTACTAAAAGGTTGGGGAGAGATTTTTCTGGAAAGGATCCAAAAATTATGTGCTAAGGAATTTGAGAGAATGTAACATATGCCAGCAGAATAAGGTAGAGCACAAGCATCTAGTTGGTCTACTTCAGCCAGTTATTATCCCAAATAAAAAAAGGGAACACATTTCAATGGACTTTATCACTGGGTTGTCCATGGTGTAAGGCAAGGATTGCATATATTTTTTAGTTGACTGATTTACCAATTTTGTACACTTATTTATTGTTCCTTCTACCAGCTCATCAACTCAAATTGTTGAACTCTTATTTAAGTAAGTGTTCAAATTGCATGGATTACCAAATATATAATCAGTGACAAAGATAGTAAGTTTACCAATACCTTTTGACAAAAATTGTTTAAATTGGTGGGAACAGAAATGAACCTCAGTATAATTTATAACCCCCAAAATGATGGCCAAAATGAGAGGGTTAATCAGTGGTTGGAAGGTTATCTTAGAAATTATGTGACGAGACAGCAAAAGACATGGATCAGATGGTTGTATATGGGAGAACTCTGCTATAACACTACTTATCATCTATCGATGGGCATGTCTCCATTCAAGGACATGTATGGATATGAAGCCCCAACTTATGTAGATAATTTTTTTGGAGAAAGTAGAGCATCAAAAGCTGTCTGGATTCAAGAAATACAAGACATCATGAAGGCACTCAAGCACAACTTATAGACTGCTCAAAACCAACAAAAAATGTATGCAAATAGGAATTGAACTGAGAGGAATTTTCAAGAGAATGAATTAGTATATTCAAGATTGCATCCTTATAGATAGTCAACTCTAAAGGGTAAAGGAGATGAAAAATTAAAACCTAAGTTCTATGGTCCCTATAGAATAGTAACGAAAGTTGGTGAAGTTGCTTATGAATAGGAATTTCCTGAGAATAGTAATGTGTGTAATGTTTTCCATGTGTCATGTTTAAAAAAGGCAGTTCGACAACAAGTAATAGTTTCTGTAGAACTTCCACCTTTAGATGATGAAGGCTAGTTAATTTTGGTTCCAGATAAACTATTGTAGGACAGATAAAGGAAACTCAAAAACATAACCATTAAGGAATACTTAGTCTTGTGGAAAGGTCTACCCAATGATGATGCCGAATGGGAAAACGAATATGTGATGCAACACCCTGAAATGAAATTGCTTGAGGGCAAGCAAATTTCAGGAGGAGAGGATTGTAATGTTACTCCCAAGTGATCATGATGTTATGTTTCCTAAAACCTAGTGGTTCTAGCCTAGGAGGGTTTATTTTTTCAATCAATAATCATGAATATGCATACTAGACTAGGATACATATTCTAATTTTAATTAATAATTATGATGTTTAAATAAATTTTATGTTAAGTCATGCCTAGGTGACAAGGAGGGCGCATGGGTCCACCTGGACCATGAGTTGTCAAACAAAAAAGGAAACTTAGAGATAATCAAGAAAAAATCCAAAAGAACTCAAACCAAAAAGATATAAGCATGCCAAGTTAGTCAAAGAAAAAATCCAGGACAAAGGAGGCAACTACAGAAAAAGTTGTCAAGGTAAAAAGTAGGAAAATTTTAGAGGATGCATCTAAAAGAGAAAGAGGAAATTCAATCAAAAAGGAAAGAGGGATAAGTTTCTAAAGGAGAAAATTCAAGTCTGAGAAAAGCACTAGGGTGCAATTTCCAAAAAGATGAAAAGCTAGGTCAGCGAAAAAGCAAGTAAGTGGGAAAGTTTCTCCATTCATCCATGAGGGTGCATTGGCCAAGGTGGATTTGGAATGAAGCTAAATTTCCTATATATTAAGGAGAGTGCACCCCTCTTCCAAATTTTTTCCATTTTTTTTTTGAGTTTGAGAGTTGCTCTCAGTAGTTGAGTGATGTGCCTCAACTGAAGCTTTGGGTGGGTTTCCCCTTAGCTAGTGGATTTCATGTTTTGGTTTCTAATGCCAGTGAATACATTTAATAAGTTTAATTAAATATTATGATGTATCCTTCAGCTAATTTCCATATCATTTATCATATTTTGGAGGCATCCTTTCAGTGATACTCGCTCTTCTCTCTTCCTCCTCTCCATTCTATGTTATTCTGACCATTTTGGATCATTTGTAATGGGAATTTAGACCCAAATCATATATATTTCATGTAATTATATCCAATATGATATATATAATATCAGGTTTAGATCACTTTCATTCCACTAGAAGAGTTTTAGAGGCTCATGATCTGATTCTACTTAGTTTCCTATATCCGGAGCCATTCTATTGATATTTTGACTATCAGAGGATATATTTAAGATTCCAATGAGATTAATTTAGACCCTAAATCATATATTATGATGTAATTAATGTCTCTGAAAATTTATCAGTATTCTCAACTTGTTTGATTAAGTTTCATAGATATTTTCACACCTTTCCTAGATTTCAATGAAAAACATACTAGTTTTCCAGTTTGGGTTGAATAGTTAGTATAAACATATCAATTTTATTTACTTTATGTTATTAACATTAAATAGAATACTTATTTTTATATTCCATGTATGAAACTGAATATTATATTCCCCCTTCATGTGCTTCGAAATCCTAGAAGTTTAACTTCTTGCATAGTCCTAGTGACTAGTTTTTCTAATGCAACTTTCAAAATTAATTTTGATTGTTCATATATGTGATAAACTTGGAGATAGTGATTTTAACATCCTAAAAAAATTTCTATAACCCTCCTAAGTTCCTCTTATCCATTGGTTTCTTGGAAACTACTTCTAAATATTTTAGTTTGCACTTATTGGGACTCTCAGAACCCTGGTAGTATACTTGATCCTGGTTGATGTTCAAAACCTAAAAGGACCCAACATATAGGTGATTAGGAATCTGAAGTTTCATTATCCTCCCTTGAATTTTGGTTTCACCTGTAAATCCCAGTACATTCCCTCTTTTACTTGATAAATCACCTACCTATCAGCTGGTGTCTTAAAGTTTGTTTTAAAACTTAATTACATAGAGTTAGTGAACTAGAATTATGCCCTAGTTTCATTACAATAGATACATAGGTTATTTATTAAGAGGTTCCATATGAATGATGACAAAGTATCATCTTTCTCTTTCCTATCCGACATCAGATTGGAAGAAGGTGGTTCTGCACCCCTGCGTTGATAGCACTCTCTACAGAAAGTTGATTGGTAGCTTATTGTACCTTAATCATTTTAGACTAGACTTGTCATATGTCATGAGTGTTTTTGTTAGGTTCATGCAAGAGCCACATCAGCTACATTGGAAGGAAGAAAAATGTATCTTGCATTATGTGCAGGGTACTAGAGAGTTTGGGATTCACTATTATGTTGGTGCTCAACTAGATCTGGTTGGTTTTCACTACTACATATGGCTCAAAAGTCCCACGAAAGTTTGCCATGAATAAGTTAAATTGAATTTTTCGTGGAAAAATAGTTTAAAATTTTGGAAAAAATGAAAATTCACCCGATGATTGTCGCTATAGCGACACATAATCCAAAACCTCTCTATATCGACAGAAGTTCGTCGCTATTGCGACGTATATTAAATTTGTTGCTACAACAACGAATGTATTAAAGATAATTTTGATTTTGATTTGGAAAAGAAAGTGGATTCTAAGTATTTTGAAGGGATTGCAAATGTTTTGTATTTATTGAACACCCATAATGTTGTTATGGCTTATGCCAAATTGTAATCATCATAATATGTTCACAAATTTGTGGTCCACTAAAGAGTAAAATGACCATTGATGTACCTAGGGGGATGAGTTAAATTTACATGCACAATCCTTTTTATATCATGGGTGAAAAATTATCAAGTTCATACAAATTGAAACAGAAAACATGTATTGAAGTTATAAAATTGGATAAATATTAAGAACATGTATAAATAATTTATCTAAGATTACAAATAAATTTATGCTTATTCTCTATTCATATTCGCAATACAAAAATTCAAGAATAGGAAGATGATTTGTTGTCATTGTTGGGACTCCTTGTGCTAAGCTATATAAATCCGCTTTAATGTACATGTGTTGTTTTGGTCGATGCATGCATATACAATAAGGGTTATCATAATTGAACTTTAGAACCATGCATTAGGTTACAATATCAAAACTATGTGATTACGTGTCCAAATTGTGCAATTTAAAATATTTTACATTCGTGACAACACAATATTGAACTTTGGAACCATGCATTGGGTTACAATATCAAAATTATGTGATTACGTGTCTAAATCGTGCAATTGAAAATATTTTACATTTATGCCAACACTATATCGCCACTCTATTATATGTTGAAATTGTCCACTCCAATGTGCATTCCACAATGATGATTTTAGGCTATTCTATATCTCAAAATCGCCAACAAAATCTACAAGTCAACATCTTTTATTGTAAGGAAAATTTTTCCAAGAAACCCATGAAAAACTTTGTGAAAACTTTTCCAAGGTGTTCTAATTATTATATTATCATAAATTACAATGAATATAAAGAACACTACAATATATAGGCTTTAATAAAGTCTAATTAATTGATATGATCCAAAATCATTATTAGGGTATATGTATTTCAAAAGAGGGGTATAAAGCCTTGTGTGAGGTTAATAATAAATATAATGACTAAGCCTCAATGGTGATGAAATACATTTATATATATTTAAATGCCTAATCAATTTTCATTTTGCTTTATGATATTGATAAATTGAAACACATAAAGTTCATCTCCAAGAACTCTAAAGCTATCAATACTATCTCCTTTTATCTCTTTGCATTTAGCTAGTCATGTTGTGTTATTATGACAGATTTCAAGTGATAGGTGGGAAATGATGGAAACGATGTTGATGATGGTGAAAATGACAATGACATTGATGACGAGGATGATCATGATGATGATGATGACAATGATGAGGATGAGGATGAGGATGAAGATGATGATGATGGAGATGATGATGATGATGATGATGATGATGATGATGACGACGATGACAACGACAATGATGACGACGATGAGGATGAAGATGACGATGATGATGAGGATGATGATGATGATGAGGAGGAGGAGGAGGAGGAGGATGAATATGGTGATGAGGAGTATGAGTATGATTATGAATATGGTGATGTTGATGAGGAAGGGGGTACTGACATTTTTTATGAGGATCATGATGAAGATGTTGATGATTATGAAGATGATGAATATGACTATGACGATGAGGATGATGAGGATGATGATGATGAGGAGGAGGAGGAGGAGGAGGAGGATGAATATGATGATGATGATGATGATGATGATGACTATGGTGATGATAATGTTGATGAGGAAGAGTGTGATGACGCTAATGATGAGGATCATGATGAAGATGATGAATATGACATTGATGATGAGGATGAGGATGATGATGAGGATGAGGATGAGGATGATGATGAAGATGATGATGATGATGGTGATGGTGATGATGGTGATTATTATGATGATTAGTTTGTAAGTTCTAGATCTCAAATATGAGTTCATAAATCCAATGCGAGGTAATAATGTCAAATATTGATTCTGAATGTCCATCGCTATAGCAACATTATGGACTATATGAATACAACCCTTGAGATTTATAATCCCTAATATAAACCTATATGCATACAACCCCTTATATTTATATACCCTTTAAAACACTACACCTATAGCCTATAACACTAAATATGAATCCTTATAACCTCTATAAAAAAATAACTTATTTCCTCTTATAACCCCACTAACACCTAAACATTATAACCTTAAATCTTTAATCCCCATAAAATTTAACTTAAAACTATGATTACATCTAACTCCTAAGATATATAATTCATAATATATCATGAAATATCTATAACCCTTAAACTTATTTTTAACCACTTTTTAACTCCTAAAAATTCTAAAAATTAACCTATAACACCTCTATCCCATATAGCTCCAGATAAATATGCCCTAAAACTCCTAATTGATAACACATATTCCCTAAATTTTCATTCTAAAAACATCATTCAGAATTATTTTTATGATTCCATTCATTCATATGAAGAGCACGGTGTCGCGAGGAGTAGACCTTGAGGTTTTTCTAGAGAACCCATGTTTTCTGGTATACAGAGAGAATGGTGTCGCAAGGAGTAGGAAATGAGGTTTTTCCATAGCACCCACATTCTATATTATATAGAGAGCATAGTGCTGCAAGGAGTATCCTTGGAGGTATTTCCAGAGCACTCACATCCTCTGGTATACCAAGAGAAAAGTGCCATGAGGAGTAGACCTTGAGGCATTTCCAAAGCACCCACACTCTCTTTTGGCAAGTTATATGTCTATAGGGGGATGTCATGATATGAAAGAGTTGGTCACCCAGAGCATAGTGTGAGGAGAAAATACCCTAAGGTATTTCTAAAGAATACTATCAGGAGCAGAGGATACTGACAGAGACAAAAAAAGGAGCACAATGTTTTTGGTAATCCCTACCCTCTTCCTCTATTTTGCAAGAAACTTTACCCAAATCACTGATATGTTCCAAAACTATATTGATGAGATATTCAAGTCCCAGGTTTCACTACATTGAAGTATTAGATATCCAATTGATGACGAGATGAGAATCCAATTGTACAACCCTACATCCTTTCTCCACTACTAATTCAACTGGCATCAATATTAGAACAATATTAAAATTTTCTTCATCTCTACATGCATTGCTTGAGCGGTGGTGGTTTTGTATTTCATGATAAGCATACAAACCTTATTAAACCCTCCATCGATTTGACCCAACATGCATCTTCTCTTGCATATAATTTTGTTTCCATTCCTATGTTAACCCACTTTATATGCAACTTGGGTGGAAACGATCTGATTCATAACTTCTCATGCCTTGGCCCATGATTTTATTTATCCTCATTACTAAATTATTGTGGCTGACCTTGTTCAAAATTACCATTTTGTCTCTTGTGGTTGCAGCACAAAAACAATCTAATAAAATATCTGAAAATAGAGATACAAACCATTTGGAGAAGCTTGGAAACTAGGGCCAGTGATAGTTGTGTTCACTGTCAATTCTTAGCAAGAAGAGAGTTGATCTTAGTGCTAGGTATTTCTGTTGAAAAATAGTGTACTAAGGAATGAATATATAATATTTTTTATTTTAAAAATGATCGCTACAGGAAGCCACAAAGAGGGCATCTTTAGAGTTGGCTAGGGCCATTGGAGGGGAGAACTTGCACTTCATATTCATAATTGGACTTTGAGGAGGGAGTATCCATTTCTAGGAGGGAATGGTCTCAAAAGTTAGAGGGGGAATAGCATCCAAGTCTAGGGAATCTAAATCATGACCTTGTTTGAAGAATATCTAAACCATCAAAGAGATATTGTGGCCAAGGGGGTGCATTCCAATGTGCTAAAGACACCCATGAAACTACTGATATACCATTGTGATTTGTTCACAAATGGACTGAGAAAGAGAGTTGGGTGCATTCTCTTTCCCCCACAGTTTGCTAGCTACAATAACAAGCAAAATTGAACTATAAGGAGAACTCTGTAGATGAAAGAGGTGTTAGGTATCAATATTAACCTACAGGTCAGAGCATACAACAAATTAGATTGTAAATATGAAGTTTTTAAAGGTTGTCATAAAATTCTAGAATTATTTCTACTATTTGCTTGACATGTAATCTTTGTTTTGATGATTTGGTGCAATATATTATTCCTGGTTGCCAAATTTTTTTGTGTATGCAAACTATTTTACAAAAATATAAAACTAGAGATACACTAAACCCATCAATTGTAATTAATAATTTATATCAACATCATATTCAAGTAATTAGTAGTCTCTCAACAATAATCATTAAAGTGTTTGACGAAATCATTAATGCAAATATTAAGCAGTGAACAAAAAAATTAGCCCAGATCAAGAAATGAACACTACACACTTAGAATGTGGATGTCGAAGGCAGCCAACTCCCAACAATCTGATTTGAATTTACAAAATGCGGTCATAAAGTAGGGCACCCTAACAAACTATGCCAGACAGTTATAGGTATTCCCATATTTAAGGATTTCTTTCCAACAATTTAAGTTTTCAACAAAACCCCCAACATATAGCAATATCCTTCCTCATTTGATATTTATGACAAACAATAATGTTGCTTGTTGTTGTAGCACCCTCTCCCATTTATCCTTGTCCTTAGATCACTCTTTGAAAATCGAGCATTCTCCTCGTTCATGTTGGGTGACACCAATATTCCACAAATGGCCTCTCTAGAAATTTATTTTGCAACCACCAATCAATTTCAGGCCTATCAGGTCTATTTGGTGCACAAATTGAAGATTTTGTTGGATCATTAGATGTTGGTAACCCCAAGAATATTACCATATGGAAAGATTTGACATAGTGTGTAGATTAGCCTTTTAGCACATGATATATGTGATTCCAACTGTATTTAAATACTTCTGCCAAAATCCCTGAACCCATGGTGAACACCATTTTAGAACATGATACTTTAGATATATAAACATAATGAAACATGTAATGGTGACAATTTTTCATTCCACTTACCAACTATACATTTCAAATTTAATGCTCATAGCATCACTATTCAACTCTTATTTGACAAGTATGTGGGATTGCCTGAAAATGATGGATTTTGGCACATTGGCATTGCCTTACAAACATAATAAACATATTTCCTTAGGTAATCTACATCATATTTGGAAAAGTAATGTTCCATTTCCTTCCAAAACATCTTAGTACATGCAATATCGCTTGCATTAATAGAAGCTTTAGCAGCCACTACAATTTCTTCATGACCTTTATCTATTTTGCTTGCAAAGTCTAATGACATCCTATTCATTGTGTACCTACATATAGTAAATAATTTGTGACTAGATGAACCCTTTGTAATCAAAGACTAGTTTAACATGTTTTCTCTCTAGTAAAAAAAATACTTGACTTCACTTACCCATTGACAGTTTCAATTCCTTTACAAATGAGATTTTTGGGATACCTCCATTTATGATTGTTGGAGACATTTACCATCATGCACACTCTTTCGGTCAAATTGGCCTAGTGAAACCACTATCCTAAGTTTAATTGACATTAATGGAGAATTAATTACCATCATCCCAGTCACTCCCACGCCTACCTACAGTCAAGGAGGCTAACTTAGCCTTCTCCTATAGTCAAGGAGGCTAACTGGAGCACTCCAGGGGTGATCTGTGTGACATTAATGCACCTAATTGCTAACTGGTGGTTACTTTCAGTTCAACCATTCAGTTACAGTTAGTTAAGGTGCATCCATGCATTAAATATATTATTTAATGATTATTTAATATTATTTAATGAACTGGAGTCAACAAGGCGCCTCCACTAACTTCTGATGGTCAGTTCAGCTTCAGTTAACCTCATCAGGGTTTATTGGAGTCATGCAGGAATAGCACTTGATGGTTGGATTGCTATGACATGTGTTTTATCTCCTTCAGTTTAGATTCAGTCATTTATTGCACTCCGACTTTAGTTAGGGTTTGGTGAGTCAATTAGGGTTTTGGTCAAGTGGTTAACTAAGTGAGATTGCATGGCAAAGAGTTAGTTAAGCTAGACTCACTCATTGAATTCGAATTGTACCTTAGGTATTTGAATTATTCATGGAGTTAAGCTATTGCTCTGCATGGGAATCGTAACCCATTATTTGTTTATAAAATATACTGAGAGGAAACCTATTCTGGTTTCAGTTATTTTCCAATTCATGAGTATTTGTTAATAATTCTTTGATGATTTTGATTCCTAGTTCCTAGATCATGTGCAAGAATTAATATGGTATCAGAGCTTACGGTGGGATGAAGAACAATCTCTCAAGAACAATATTTTTGACAGATTTCTCCATGAGAAGTGAGCAATAACTCAAAATTCCAGCACTGCACCAGAAGCCAAGGCTTACCACTCAATATCCCAAGTAAAGAACTTGTTGATCAAGCTTGCTTGATTGACTATGCTGGGTGTGATGAAATCCTAAAATGTGCAGGCTATCCGACCTTATTTTTTCCTTTCTGTTTTGATTTTCAGGTTTCTATAGGTGAATCATTCGCTACAAGAAAATCCAGATGGCCTCTTCAGTACCTCTGTTAACTCCATACAATTTCCACACATGGAAAGGAAAAATGGAACATCAGTTGAAATCCAAAGGACTCCATAGAGTTGCCATGGACACTGAACCTGAGCCTGGATCCGCCATAGAAAAATCAAGATTTTTGAACAAGAAGGATGAAGCCTTCGGTTTCTTATGCCTCTCTATTTCCGATGATCTTCACTTCCATCTTACGGATCTGAATACACCTAAATAAATATGGGACAAATTGGAATCTCTGTATGGAAAGCATGATGACATGAGAGTTTATCAACTCAAAAATGAACTCATATCTCTCCAACCTTCCAATTTCGAGACTCTGAATGATTTCTTTACAAAGTTCAAGCATATAGTTTTTCTCTTGAAGCAATGCAAAGTGGAGAAGGAAGATGATCAGCTCATCCTAGCCATCCTCTCCAAACTCGGGGCTGATTATTCAGTTTTTTTTTCTACATTCGGTGCAGGGAAGCTCACAACCTCTAAATGGAAGATGCCTACACTCGATGCCTTCATTGAGTCCCTAACTAGTGAACATGACAAGCTTGTCCAAATGGGGATCATCTGATCTTCCCATGATCAAGCCCTCCATGTCACGAGGCCCAAAGATGTGAAGGGTAAAGGAAAGAAGCAGAAAAATCAGAAAACTAAATTTGATGCTCCAAAACCTAGATTTAAAAATTAGCAGCATGATGAATCTTCCGGTTCAAGGAAGAACAAAGGAAAAGGGCACAATGGGAAAGAAAGAATCAGGTGTTCTTACTGTAGGAAGGGTTTTCACCCTGAACATGCCTGCATGAAGAAAAATCTTAATGAATCAACCTCTCTCCTTGAGAGGAATCACATCAATCTTCTGGAGAGCTTTCGGAGGAAAGATCACCAAGATCGGGAACCACAGCATGAGAAAGGTCATGCCCTCATGGCAAGCACTTCGAAGTCCAAATCACTGCTGATTGACAGTGGTGCTTCGAATCACATGATGGCTAAAGAAGAATCTTTTTCATCCTTGGAGACCAGCAAAGCCATTCCCATCCACTTGGGAGATGACTCCACCATCATTTCCAAAGGACAAGGTATTGTAAATCTAGAAAATGGTTTTTTTTCTAATGTTTTGTATGTACCATCTCTAGCAGCAAATATCCTTAGTGTCTATCAAATGACACATACAGGAATGTCTAAGAGGGTCTCTTTCAGCCCAAATGATGTTGAGATAACAGAAATTGCATCTGGAAAACTCATTGCAAAAGGCCATGCAAATCATCATGCAAAATCCTATGAGTTCTCTCACTTTGTTGCAGATGAAAAGCCCACTGCTTTGCTAACTCATGGAAATGAGGTTAGTAGGATATGGAATGAAAGGTTTGGCCATCTTAATTTCAAATATTTGTAGCAATTACATAAAAATTCCATGGTTGAAGGCCTCCCGGTCATCAAGGCAACCACGGGAGTCTGCAAGGGCTGTGTGATTGCAAAGCACCCTGAGCACAAGTTCGATCGAGGGAAGGCAAACCGAGCTACAAGCATATTGGGGATGATACATTCTAATATCAGTGGTCCAATGCCTGTCACATCCATGAATGGATCAAGGTAACTCCTTACCTTTATTGATGATTTTTCAAGGTATACATGGGTTTTCTTTCTCAAAAAGAAATCAGAAGTATGTGAGAAATTTTCTGAATTGAAGGTTTTGATCAAAAATGCCTCTGGGCTTAAGATCAAGATATTGAGATATGATAATGGAGGGGAGTATGTCAATAATGATTTGCTTTCCATTTTCTCCCAAAGTGGTATTCAGGTCCAACATTCAATTCCCTACACTCCCCAGCAGAATGGAGTAGCAGAAAGGAAGAACCAGTCTCTCAAAGAGATGACCACCTGTATGTTGGAGTCAAAGAAGATTGCTGCAAATTTGTGGGCTGAAGCCATGCATGCTGCAGCATACATTCAGAACAGGGTTCCACATTCATTAGTGAAATGAAAGACTCCTTTCGATGCATACTTTGGACACAAGCCAGATGTGTTGAATCTACGGGTGTTTGGGTCCACTACATGGGCCTAGATTCCGCTTGATAAAAGAAGGGCTTTGCAACCGCAGAGCATCGAATGTATGTTTATTGGATATCCTGATGAATCTAAAGGATTCAAGATGCTGGATATCAATACCAAACAGATCATCATCGAGAGAAGTTTCAAGTTCGATGAGCCTCTTCAGGAGGTGGAACTAGTGGAGGAGAAAACTGCTGAAATTCCTTCCTATTCCACTGAATATTTGGATGATGAAATTGGGGATGATGACCCTGATTTGGATCCTATAATTTCTGATATCAGTGTGCAGAAAACATCAGATACTGAAGTAGAACCTGAAGTGCAGAATCATCTTCCTACATGGGCCTGACAGACACTCTCCTCCGCAGGAGACAACATTGGAAATCTGGATGATCCAAGGAGAACCCGGTCTGATTTCCAAAGAGCAGGTATTGCACTCTCTTGTTCTGATATTTTGCTGTCCTAAACTTGCTATTTGATGATTATTTCAGATCCAAAATCCTACTACCATGCTCGTAAGGATCTGAGATGGCAAGTTGCCATGGATGAAGAGATGAATTCTCTCCAGAAAAACACTACTTGGAAGCTAGTTTCTCTTCCTCCGGGAAGGAAATTGGTTCAATGCAAGTGGGTGTTTCGGAAAAAGGTTGCTGCTGATGTAAGAAACTACAAATATAAGGCAAGTCTGGTAGAAAAATTTTTCTCTCAGGTCCAAGGAGTGGACTACCATGAGACCTTTGCACCGATTGCAAAAATGGACTCCATTCACCTTGTTTTGGTTATTTCCGCATCCAAGCACTGGGAGGTGCATCACATGGATGTTAAGTCAGCCTTTCTGCATGGAGATATTCATGAGGAGATATACATGAAGCATCCTGAGGGCTATATCACTGATCCATATTTGGTTTGCAAGCTAAAGAAATCACTATACGGTTTAAAACAGGCCCCAAGAGAGTGGTATTCCAAGATGGATGCCTTCCTTCTCTCGCAAAACTTTCAGAGATGTAGATCAGATACAAATGTGTATTTACAGCATAATGATGATCATATAATTATCATTGTTTTATATTTTTATGACTTACTGATCACATGTAGCACAATTTCCTCCATTTCAGCCATCAAAACTGCTCTCCACAATGCCTTTGAAATGAGTGATTTGGGGCTTCTAAAACAATTTTTGGGGCTCGAAATCGAGCAAAATTCTGATGGGATTATGGTCACTCAGTCAAAATAAATTTCAGACCTGTTAGTCAAGTTTAAAATGGCTGAATGTAGGCCTGCACCATTCCCTTTCCTTTCAGGGATCAGCCTTGAAGAAGGAAAAAGCACACCTCCCATGGACTACACTATCTATCGACAGCTGATTGGTAGCTTATTGTACTTGACACATTCTAGGCCTGATATTTGTTATACTATGAATGTTGTATCAAGATACATGCAGCAGCCTCATGATATTAATTGAAAGTCAGCCAAGAGGATCCTCCAGTACATTCAGGGAACTAGGACCTACGGCATTCACTATGCTGTAGACTCCAAGCTAGAGCTGGTTGGATACACAGATTCCGATTGGGAGGGTGATTCTATTGATCGGAAGTCAACTTCCGGATATGTATTCATGTTTGGTGGTGGCCCTATTTTCTGGTCAAGAAAAAAATAGGCTGCCATAGCACTATCTTCAGCAGAGGCCGAGTATCGAGGAGCGGTGAATGCTTGCATCTAGGCAGTTTGGTTGAAAGGCATTCTTTCAGAGTTTGATCTTGGTAGTACTTTGTCCACTGTCCTCTTTTGTGACAACCAGAGTGCTATTAAGATATCCATGGATCCAGTTACCAGGAAGAGGACCAAACATGTAGAGATTCACATGCACTACATCAGGGAGCTAGTGCATGACAGGACCATCATTCTGCAATACTGCCTGACTGATGAGCAGATTGCAAACATCTTCACCAAGAGCTTTTCAGAAAAGAAGTTCACTTACCTCCGTTCACTGTTGGGGGTGAGTTCATCAAGGTGATCTAGACTATTTTCAGTGTTCAGCTTGAGGGGGGGGTTTTCCCACTGGGTTTTCCCTCTTTTCCTCACTTAGTTTGTTTTGAGCATTGTTTTAGTTTCTTTATTGTACAGGGTGACCTATGGCCTTTGTTGCCAGGGCCCTATCATTTTCATGCATATATGTTTTATAACTCTTCCTGAGTATAGCTTAAGGGGGGGTGTTGGAGACATTTACCATCATACACACTCTTTCGGTCAAATTGGCCTAGTTAAACCACTATCCTAAGTTTAATTGACATTAGTGGAGCATTAATTGCCATCATCCTATTGGGACGCGTACCCTAAGGATTATTAGTTTTGGTAACTCCGCGGTTGGTTGTAAGCGGAGTTATGGGTCAAAATAGTCTTAGGGGTGTCGGGGTAAGTCAAAACCCCTTTTTGTAATAAACCCATGGTTTAAATCCAGGGTTTAGGGTTTTGTGTGCCCATGGTTTGAAGCCATGGTTTTGTAATAGCGCGATGTATAAATAGGCATTTTTGTAAATAAGAAAAAGTTAGGATTTTTGATGTAAAGAAAAGAAAGGCGAAGCTAAAGTTGATTATGTAAGAAAAGGTTAAGTCCCAGCTGTGTGCATGGACGACCTCTGCAGCTGTGTGCGCAGAGGGTTTTGTAAGAAGATTAAGGAAAGATCTGCAGCTGTGTGTGCAGAAGCCTGCTGCTGTGTGCGCGGCTGTTAAGGACTGAAGGGATCTGCAGCTAAGTGCGCAGATCAAACTGTGGTTTTGTAGCAAGTTGAATAACACACAGTTTGTGGACGTAACCCCTACACTGGGGGTGAACCATGTTATATCTGGTGTTGTGGTTTCTTGTGATTGTTTCTATTTCTGTTGTCTTTTATGCATTAATAACTGTATACATTTGATAACTTAGATCACTACTAATAACAAGCTTCGCTATGAATTCCCTGTAGTGGGTTAAGCAAGTCTCGGTTGTTTATCTATCTGTGAAGTTGTATATAAGTGAATGACAAGGCTGTGTAATTGTTGATTAATAAGTTACTAAAGGCTAAGGTACAGTAACATCCCTCTATGCTTGCAGAAACCTGATTCTGCGGCACCCCATAGCTGTTTCGGGTGAGACTGCAACCTGCGCGCAGGTTGTTGCTGAAAGGGCCAACACTGTGGGTCTTTTGTTGGTGTGACATAAAAGGATTAAACCCGGGTCTGCCCTATTTCCCAACAAATTGGTTCCGTTTCCGGTTGAACTCAGTATCTGCTCAAGAGGGGTTTACGTCGTACCTTGAGGGCTATGTTCTGGAGGCCCTCTGCGAAGGAAGTCGAGGATTGGCTTGATGAGACTTATCTTAAATTTGCTGAGAAAGAGAACACAAATCCGCGTCGTAGCGCACGTGACTTTTTACAGAGGTATGTTTTTTGTGATGCTTATGAAATTTTCTTTGGTAGTATCCACATAGAGTTGCACCAGTGGCTGTCTAGGTTAGCTGAGAAGCGAACCAACTTTCGCGAGGGGCGGTTTTCTGTTTGGACCCCCACAAGAGTTAATATAGTACAAAGTGTGAACAACAAGATCTCCCGAGCGGTTGACTTCTGGACCACACGGACCCTTGAGGCCTTGGTGACGGAGTTCACCATCGACACGGGCACTTCCTTTAGTGACGCCGAGTGCTGATTTTTCCAAGGACCATGGGGTAAGATTTTGAATTTATTTAGCTTGAGAATTAAAATGCTATTGGTCGAAAAGGGAATATTGCTATTTGAATCAGATTGTTAGCTTTTGTGTTACTAACATATGTTTGCAAGTGACAACACTCCCGCTGCGCACCGTCGTTTGCTGCGAAGTGGAAAAGGGTATAAATGAGATTTCAAGTCCTACTCCTTAGGCCAGGATACCGCACCGTCCCCTATCAATTCTAAAGACCCAGACCCAAAAGACAACCCTTCCTTTGGAAACCCTCCGGTCATCCCGCAGCGAAGCTCTATTACCCCTGAAATTCCGTCGCAATTCGCCAGCCCACCAAGTCTGAGTATTCCGAACATAGGTCCATCTACCTCTGTAAACCCCCCCCATTGACATCCTATCCCCCTCCCAACCCTCCTAGAACCACCATGGCCCACCTAGCTGATGATATCAAGCTGCCCATCTTCAAAGGCACGGAATCAGAAGACCTCGAACAGTTCTGGTTTTTATGTGAAGCAGTATGGAACGTGAAGAATATTACCGACCTGGATGTGAGAACCGCGCAACTCATTACTTCTTTTCGGGACCGGGCTTTGACCTGGTTCATGAAATTCTCCAGTACTTAGAACCCTACTTTAGATGAGATTAAGGCAGCCATCACCAAATAATTTAAGAAGCCTAAATCAGAATCGCAGAGCATCACTGAGCTCAAAGAGATTCAACAGTGGCGTGGTGAATCCGTGTGGGACTTTGACCAGAGATACAAAGTTCTACTAGACCATGTCAGCTTTACCATTAGTCCTGCGCAGCACAAGGAATGGTTTATCGCAGCATTATTACCACATATCCGAACTCCGCTCATGCAATAGAAGTTTGCTGACCAGCAAGAAGCTCTGGAAATTGCAATGAAGCTAGAAACCGCCCCCGTCGGAGATGATTCCGGTATTGCTCAAATCCAAGCGCAGCTAGCAGCAATGGCCCTGGAGCTTCACGATATGAAGAAGGCTAAAACCAGTCGAGAGGAGGTCTAGTGTATGCAATGCCGGACAGAAGGTCATGATAGGGACCAGTGCCCTGGGGTCAGAACCTACTTAAATACGGGTGCGCCCAACCAATTCAATCCCGGTGTTCTATATTGTGAGATTTGTCGAACCACTGGCCAACATTGCCCTGAAAACTGCCATCTTCTTCAGTGATATGTTCAAGTTCCCAAGAACCCCTACTGCAAGTTCTGTAAGTCAGTAGGGCATAATGAAGAGGAATGTCGTAGCTATGACCTCATGCGAGAGTGCATCTCTGACGTCTACCGAGTGCAAAATGAAGCCTAGAATAATGACGGCTATGGTTACCGTGGCGGTGCCTCTGGAAGAGGTGCCTTTGGATGTCGCAGCCGTGGTAGTATGCCTGGGAGAGGAAGAGGCCAGGTGGTGTGTTACAACTGTAGCCAAGCTGGCCATTTGGCTCGCGACTGTCGGAACCCCACCACAACCTGTCGGTATTGCCGCGCAGTAGACCACGTGATTGAACAGTGCCCCCAGCTCATAGCAAAGATTCTGGAAAACAACAGTGGCCCTACCCAGACTATTCAGTTGATTTCCGCTGAGCAGAGACCTACTGCAGCCATCAATGTGGTCACCCGGAGTGGAGCCACATCGCACATTTCACATTCGCAGAAACAACCTGTCGAGGTGTGCGCGCGTAAGGCCTCCGCGCAAGTCCCAGCACTTAATACTGCGCAAGACCAAGCACCAATCAAGGCGGCCCAGTGTGATATTGTTGACCCTCGCACACTCGTAGTACCTGCGCGGCAACCTCAGCAGGCCCCACAGCCGCAAGATGCTTCGCCGGATAAAGTAAGTACACTCTCCTCCTTTTTACAGAGTTGTATGAAACTCTTGAGGAATCAGAATGCTTTAAAAGAGCTGCAAAAAGTTCTTGCTGTCACAAACCCTCAAAGAGGAGTTGATCAGGAGAAAATGGTTAGTCGTGTCCAAAGAACGGGGAGAGAAATGAGATTGAATGTTCAGATAGGGGAATATGATATGACTGATGTCATTTTGAATCTTGGATCAGAATTTAATGTCCTACCCAAGCAGACCTGGGGACAAATGGGAAAACCTTCCCTGGATTGGTCACCTATACAACTGAGATTAGCTAACCAGCAAAATATTGTGCCCCTAGGGAGACTTCTTAGTGTTCCCATAGATCTTGATGGGGTAAACACCCTAGCGGATTTTGAAGTTATTGAGATCATTGATGACAGCAACCCTTATCCAGCCTTGTTGGGAATCGAGTGGGCCATGGAAAATGCTGCAATCATCAACCTTAAGAGGAGACAGATGACCTTCGAAGGAAATGGTCTGCGAGTTATCATACCCCTCGACCCATCCCAAGGAGAAAGATATACAGAACTGATCAGAGACGAAGGGGAGTAGGATACTCTAGACCACATCTACAACATTACAGCCCAGGAAGTAGATTATGTCGAGCCTGATGCCGATGGCGTACTAGATTGGCAATGTGATAGCTCCTGCATGTCTGATTTAGACGATGGTCTAGAGAATTGGCACAATCGACTATATGAGCTACATGGCCATAGGTGCGCGCCACTCACTAAGTCTCTTAGATGCCTTAGTGCGCAGCCCAGAGAGTTTCCTACCTATGTTGGGTTGACCGACCCTGGAGAATTTATTGTACAAGCACCACAGTCACAGAGAATGAAGACTCTGGAGACAGCATTAGGAGCTACAGCAGCAGGGTGGAACGATCACAATAAGTCTACTCCTAGTTGGGGAGCTAGCCAGAAATTTCTGCGCCTCAGCTTCATAAACCAAGTCCAAGAGGCATGAAGTAAGTTCATTGGGCATAATAGCCCTTAGGAACATTTGAGGAAAAGTTATGCAGCATGGGACAACATACCTCGTGAGGAGTGGGGGCATAAGCTCATGCACACCTTGGAACCTCTAGCACAAAACTAGTATATGGAGGCTGAGCTTCGACACGGAATTGAATACCAAACAAAGGGGCAGAACCAAGAATCCATCCCATCAAACCTAAAAATCATGTCGCTGGCATTCCCAGGATGGGTCGAAGGGCAATACTGTGCCGAGGGTGCTTGTTGTCACGAAGCACACACCATGATTATGCCGAAGACCACAAACACAGCGAGGCTTAAAATTTGACCGTTTGGAAGCAGCCAATTTGGCGGTGGTAGTGTTTTAATTGCCTTAAATGCCTGTACTAAGACCAGTATCAGAAATCGAGCTCCACTTGGACAAGATTTTCATCAGATTTGGTGCCTTCAATGCACCGTCCTGCCCGATTTGATTAATGGCGTGTATAAGAAGATGCCTGAGTTTGGGAAAATTGTATTCTGCATTTCTTCAAGCTTTAGGAGTGAACCCATGACAACAGAACGAGAGATTGACGATTTGGTAAGAGGATTCAAGCAAGAGGGTCTGATAAGCTGCTCTAATCGGCTGCCTGCTTTTGCTCCCTGTGAAGAAGCTCACCCAGCACCACCATGGCCGATGTAGACACGATCTACCAGGAAAAAGTCCAGAACTAAAGTTCACTCCAAGCGAAACCAAGACAGGCCGAGGCAAATAGGGCAAACACCAGCAGATCATCCTATGGATCCCACCAGTTCAACACAGGTCCCGGTTGGGGGTAGGGAGAACATTGCACCACCGCGGCCACCGTATCTGCAACCTGTTCGCCCAGGTGCTGTGTTACCCCATCGAACAAAGAAATTCACGTTAATCACACCCTCGCTGCCACAAGGAGTTCAGCTGATCGGAAGCATGATAGGGAAGATCGATCAGCTTAAGTACAGCGATCACGACACAAATGACCATGGCAAGTTTCCACAGTTTGAACCAGCAGAATACTTGCACTGCGTCAAGTACCCAGATGATAATGTCACGCTACTCGAAGTGCAACCATGGGCTGTAGGCCTGGAAAAAGCTGGCCTACTCAAGATGCTTGATATTCCCCATTTTAGTCGCGGCATACATGTGACCGTAGTGGCCAAACAGTTGCTAGCGTTAGTGCATGACGGCTATTTATGGATAGGGGACCAGCAAATTCCTATTGATGCCGCACTCATCCATAAGATCACAGGTTTACCAATGGCAGGACCTGATCTGAGAACTGAATTTTCGTCCAAACATGACAATACAAAGCTCGTGCAAACTATGAAAGAGCGGTTTGGCCTGACAAAGGGGAAATGGGGGTATCACACTTCCGCGATTCAGGAACAACCCATTCACTTTGCAGCTGAACTCTTAGCCTGCAAACTCATATGGAAATGCAGGCCAACTGAAGTACCTGCTCCGGTTATCCGGATTGCTATGAACTGCGCTGA
>LPNX010423861.1:611562-715462 GCA_001517045.1 Pseudotsuga menziesii
ATATTGCGAAGGAGTTCTTGGAGGATGCCCGTGACGCATAGGAAAAAGGTAGACCTTTTCATTATTCCTGGCTTTTAATACTTATTGCATTAGTTGGGTGGAAAGAACCCACTGAAGCCCAGTTTGTAGAGTTAAACCCAGGCATGCCAGGGGCAGCGAGGTACGCCTCCCTATGGATATCCTCAGATAAGGTATCTTAGTAGATGACGAACACTATGTTCATCTTTTATGCCATGAGTATCCACTATGAGATTGTGTGAACACCACGGCTTACCAATGAGGTGTTCTCTAAATACGAGGGCGCCGCGAACTTCAGTGTCGATATGCATCATGTTTTCATTCAAGCCCGTGCAGATCCACAACATCAATGCTTTAAATTACCATATGTAGTCACTGAACCAGATATTAGGGGTATATTTCAGCACTGGCTGGCTAACTGGCTGAAAGATATAGGAAAAAAACCCTCTATTCCAGTTCCCCCAGCTACCAATATTGGCGCAGGTACCAGTCAGGCATAGCAGCAAAGCCCATTGGAAGATAGCAAAGACCTAAGTGATTCGCAGATGGATGACGACAGCCAGGGTAGAGATGGCGGACAGGATGAACAGGATGAGGAGTCGATCAAGACCATATCAGATCCTAACCCATCAACGAAGCGCAAGTCACCAGAAGTAGCAGAGGTAACCAAGCCACGGTCCCGCAAAAAGTCAAAAGCGTTGAAGGACAAATATATTGAAGAAGAAGCCACTATAATGCTGGATGAGCTGGAGCAAGCTCTAGAACAGTCTAAGGGAACGCTTACTAAGAAAAGGTCAGAGTTTGTGGAACTACATCTTGTTGGGCTCTCAGGTATAGCAAACAGGGTTTCGGAGCTAAAAGAGTTAGCAGCAAAATCAGCAACCAGTACTGCGACAAGTAGCACTACAGCACCCATGCAGCAGGATATTAGGCAATGGCCACCCAGAGATCACCAAAGACAGGTATCAAGCGCAGCTCTGATACTGCCCGATACAGATTCCCGGCCCCAGATGAGTATGACCGTAGGGTTCGATTATACAAAGATGTCCATGTCAGAATTGCACCTCTGCCAGCTCGCTATTACTAAGGAGATCCATGCACGAGACCAATTGTCCCAACTCCAATTGGAAGACACCATCAAAAAAAACAAAATCTTCACAGCACGCCTAGAAGAAGTAGCACAACAGAAGAAAGAGGCTGAACATAAAACAACTACGCTGATGCGAGCACTGGACAAGGCATGTCGGAGTCTTTTTGACTCTGACATACAGGGAGAAGAGTAACCAGAGCAGAGAACTGCTAAGCTAAGAGACTATGCCCAACAGTCTCGCAGCGAGATTGAAAGGATGAAGATAGAACACCAGCACCAGATCATAGAACTTCAACTCCGCATCCCTCCTGAGACTCCACCAGAGGTCCGAGAACAGCGCCATCAGGACATCAAGGCTTCAACAGCAAAAATATCAGATAATGTGGTCAGTGTCGCAAAACTGATGGAAGACGGGATAGAAGCATGGGTGAACCTACAGGACCATCCAGATGTAGGTAAGATCCAGGAAACCATCAAGTTGCGCTAGGATGAATTAGATGCAGTCAGAGTAGAAATCAAGACGCTGCCACCTATGCAAAAGATGGCTAAAGTGAAGCGCAGCAAGGAACTTCAGTAGGAAATTGAGTCCTGTAGGATGAAGGTAATGCTGCTGGAGAATGCGTTACAGCCCCTGGTTGATGAAGCATTAGAATTGAGCAATACTGCAGAGAGCCAGCTCAAACTTTTGAAGACCTATGACACCTTTGCGCAGGAACGGGCTAACACAGAATCATCTTTAGTGCTACAGGAATTGGTGGAAAAGGAGAAAGCTGCTGATGATATACTACACAACCTCACTAGTCGCTTCCAGACTCTCGCACAGAAGATTCTCCCACCAGAGCCCTCGCAGAATGTCCCGGGACGGGCCACTAGTGAGTCTTAGGGGCCTGTTGGGATGCGTACCCTAAGGATTATTAGTTTTGGTAACTCCACAGTTGGTTGTAAGCGAAGTTATGGGTCAAAATAGTCTTAGGGGTGTCGGGGTAAGTCAAAACCCCTTTTTGTAATAAACCCATGGTTTAAATCCAGGGTTTAGGGTTTTGGGTGCCCATGGTTTGAAGCCATGGTTTTGTAATAGCGCGATGTATAAATAGGCATTTTTGTAAATAAGAAAAAGTTAGGCTTTTTGATGTAAAGAAAAGAAAGGCGAAGCTAAGGTTGATTATGTAAGAAAAGGTTAAGTCCCAGCTGTGTGCGTGGACGACCTCTGCAGCTGTGTGCACGGAGGGTTTTGTAAGAAGATTAAGGAAAGATCTGCAGCTGTGTGCACAGAAGCCTGCTGCTATGTGCGCGGATGTTAAGGACTGAAGGGATCTGCAGCTGAGTGCGCAGATCAAACTATGGTTTTGTAGCAAGTTGAATAACACACAGTTTGTGGACATAACCCCTACACTAGGGGTGAACCACGTTATATCTAATGTTGTGGTTTCTTGTGATTGTTTCTATTTTTGTTGTCTTTTATGCATTATTAACTGTATACATTTGATAACTTAGATCACTGCTAATAACAAGCTTCGTTGTGAATTCCCTGTAGTGGGTTAAGCAAGTCTCGGTTGTTTATCTATTTGCGAAGTTGTATATAATTGAATGACAAGGTTGTGTAATTGTTGATTAATAAGTTACTAAAGGCTAAGGTACAGTAACATCCCTCTCTGCTTGCAGAAACCTGATTCTGCGGCACCCCATAGCTGTTTCGGGTGAGACTGCAACCTGCGCGCAGGTTGTTGCCGAAAGGGCCAACACTGTGGGTCTTTTGTTGGTGCGACATAAAAGGATTAAACCCGGGTCTTCCCTATTTCCCAACACATCCCAGTCATTCCCACGCCTACCTACAGTCAAGGAGGCTAACTTAGCCTTCTCCTATAGTCAAGGAGGCTAACTGGAGCAGTCCAGGGGTGATCTGTGTGACATTAATGCACCTAATTGCTAACTGGTGGTTACTTTTAGTTCAACCATTCAGTTACAGTTAGTTAAGGTGCCTCCATGCATTAAATATATTATTTAATGATTATTTAATATTATTTAATGAACTGGAGTCAACAAGGCGCCTCCACCAACTTCTGATGGTCAGTTCAGCTTCAGTTAACCTCATCAGAGTTTATTGGAGTCATGCAGGACTAGCACTTGATGGTTGGATTGCTATGACATGTGTTTTATCTCCTTCAGTTGAGATTCAGTCATTTATTGCACTCTGACTTCAGTTAGGGTTTGGTGAGTCAATTAGGGTTTTGGTCAAGTGGTTAACTGAGTGAGATTGCATGGCAAAGAGTCAGTTGAGCTAGACTCACTCATTGAATTTGAATTGTCCCTTAGGTATTCGAATTCTTCATGGAGTTAAGCTATTGCTCTGCATGGGAATTGTAACCCATTATTTGTTTATAAAATATACAGAGAGGAAACCTATTCTGGTTTCAGTTATTTTCCAATTCATGAGTATTTGTTAATAATTCTTTGATGATTTTGATTCCTAGTTCCTAGATCATGTGCAAGAATTAATAGATAGCATCTGCCACAAAATCTATTGGCATATCTCCATTTATGATGATAGTATTTGCACCTCTATTCAAACTTGGTGTGGAAAGGAATAGTTTAAGAAAAGTCACATTTCGAAGCTTTGACGATCTTCTCCTTTTCCTTGATGGGACTGTCTCAAGCATATCTTCTCCTTTTCCTTGATGGGACTGTCTCTGACTTGCTTAGTTATCTCAAGAGGCCCATATCTTAGAGGATTCAACTTCATGGATTTCCCTTGTGTTCTTTCTTTTACTCATATAAAGCCACATTATGTGCTTAACATAAAATTTGTGATGTTCTCTGCTGATCCTTTTTGAGCTTATGCTTTTGTTGACTATTCTCAAGCTGCTCTTGCACTTTCAAATGAACGTGCTTCATATTTTCTCTGAACTTGTCTGCTTTATTTTTATCTTCTTTCATTCCCTGTATGTCTTCCTTCTGCTATCCATAAACAACATCAAAAGGTGATGGTGGCAAACAACCAAAACAAGTCTCAAATTCAAATGTATGGGTGGAAGAATGAGTTTCCTTGTTATAAGAGTGTTGAATATAAACTACTTTTTCATTCCATGTATTTGGATGCTTATTTTTATATCCTTGCAACAATTGTACCCAAGTTTTATTAACACTCTAGTCTGCTTATAGGTTTGAAGATGAAAAGAAATGGAACACTAGAACTTTGTATCCATCCTCCTGCAATGTTATCCAAAACTGGCAGATAAATCTAGATGCTCAATCAGACTTTGGCTTAGCCCTTTCTTTCTTGGATGATGAGGATGAGTGTGTGGGTAGGTAACCTATAGGTACTTGGTTCTTGATAATTCCAACATAAAAAATATGTATATTCATAATCCAAAATCTATGCCCACCTGTAAGTTTCCCACTTTAATATTGTTAAAGCAAAAAATTGCTCAACTAGCTCTACATGGCCTAAACCACATACATACATCATTTTCCTACCATTTCTCCTTATTTTTTACCTCCACAACTATGGTTTACCCTTATTCTCTCTCAAAAATATCAAAAAAAATCAAAGGTCCTAAAAACCAAAAAAAGGCTTAAAGACCAAAAAAAGGCTTAAAAACCCAAAAAAGAACTAAAACCCCAAAAAGGAGCTAAAAACCCTAAATAGAGTTCCAAAACCCTAAAAGAGAGAAAAGGCCAAAAAATCATTATAAAAATAGGGTGGAGGTCTCCATCAACAAGATTCTTATCCCTTTTTCATTATTCTATTCCCATGAGTACATCGAGAACCCATCATTCTCAAAATAATCACACCATTTTAGCCATCATTTCATAACCACACCATCTCCCATCTAGTACGTTGAGGCATCCTCCGTACCAACCAGCCTGTGGAGAAGCGACCCATATCCAAGATCAGGGAACGGTGACCCATTTCCAGAAGAAGGGTATAATTTTCATTCTTTTTATTTTTGCTTAGTGTAGCCGTCTTTATTTGTTTATTTCATGTTAATAATATCATTTGTTTACTGTAGCTTCCTTTTCATGAACTCTACCCTCTTGTCTCATTGACAGAAGGGAGGTGCTTTTGCATATAGCATGTGTGAAAAACCCGCTACAAATATTATTTTATCTGGTAACCATCTACTAAGATCCACCTCAACATAGATATGAACATATGTGTCTAAACCCACCTTATGAGTTTGTTGGATTAAGAATATAGTTTCTAACACCCTCCATTAATATAGTTCTAGGGTAGCCACCTATATTTAGGGTGGCCTCCATTTTGTATAATGACCCCTTTGTCCAACTTCGTGGCTTCATTTGCAAGATGATTTGCAATGGAACTATTACACCTTTGAACATGAAGGATGTTAACACTCAAAATATACCGAAGGTTGTGAAAGGTAATCTTAAGGTAACAACAAAAACCACTTTTAGAAATAAACTGGCTTTTCTTTCTAGAGAGGGATCTCTCAGATATAAATTTAACAAGGCCAGATATTGGAGTCAACAATTTAAGTTATGTAGATGGTTGAAACAACACATATAACCATTGAGAAATGGATTCAAAACATATAAAGATAATAAAAATCTCCATACACAGAATTTCAACAAAGGCAAGATAATCATTCAGCTACAGTCATTCATTGATTTTCAAGCGATAGGAGAGAAACATGAACAGTCCATTAATATAGAGCATCACAAGATGAATTCCATATCAACTTTAGAGAAAATATTTGTGAATATCTGAAATAATAGCCAGAGCATAACATGTATGAATTCTGAAAGTATTAAACACTATGTTCAAATAGGAAAGAAAATAGAATGGAAGGTAAACACTTAGAAAACATTCACAGGAAAAGAAGGCATAGACTGTAACATAAACAACACATGAATCTTTAAATACCAGTTAGCATTTGGCTTTGTAATTTTATTCAAAAATAAGTGCTCACAAAAAACATCAGTCCAAAATTACGGGTTCCAACCCCCAATACATCAAATATATACAAAAATAGTGTCTTCCCAAGAAGATCAATAACGAACTAATCTGTTAATCATAAGTTTTTGTAACCATATCCCTAATAACTAGGAATAATAATTACATGCTTTGATTGAAATAACAAATTCCTTGATTATAGCAAACTCCGTAACTACAAGGCATCACGAACAAATAACTTCTCGAACTGCAACACCTGTCTTCATGAATGTAGTATGTATTTGGTCTTCCCAAATTTCTCCACGAACTTCCACTATTCCACATTTGGAGTGCCGTACATGGTCATCTCTCTTATTGACACATCCAAATCCACATAAGCTTCATAAGACATGGCTAGTAATTCTTTTGTTAATAATTAAAACCCTGTCCAATATCTCAAAGTCTTCTGTCAACCTTTCCACAATAACCTTTCCTGTTAACCCTTTGACTAAATCTTCAAATTTGGAATGATCCATACGATTTTGTACCAATAAGCTGTGATATTGTTCCTAGGAAAACAACCGTCCTTCGTCATCCCAAAAAGAAGGGAGACCATCATCAAATAAATCTTTAAAAGCAGTCCTGAAATCCTTTATTTGAGAAGACATTTTATTTGCCTTATCCTGCACCACTTTCATGATTTGATGTTTATTGATAAACTTCCTCGCCCATAAAACAATTGCTACCCTATCTTTGATCTCAATGTCCTGCAAATTTTGATATGTTAAAGAATTCAAGAAATTCAAAGCATTGTGAGCAGCATTCAAAGGATTCTTTTCCATAGTTTCATTGGCCAATTTCAATCTTTGAGTAGCCAAATTTACCAGTGCGCTTTCATCATATATAACATTTAAATAATGCCTAAGCTTAGTGATTTCCACAGACAAAGTATCCCAAATCAAATGTTTATCTCCCTGTAAAGGAGCTCTTCCTGTATTTCTTTCTTTTAATTCATTGAATTTTTTCTATAACTGGCTTTTATCATTCCTCACTTTATTCTTCTCTTCAATGCTCTTAGCCAATTCTGACTTGATCTTTTCATTCTCATCTTTCAACTCTTTAATCTCCACTTCTTTCAAGCTCACCCGAGACATACGAACTAATAAAGCAGTTGCAGAAAATTCATTTAATGGTCTTTCAATGTTAACAAGGGGTAAATTAGTATCAACAAAGGGTTGATTCATCAGTTCTTCTATAACCTATTTTTCATCATTTTTATCTTTTTTTAACTTTGCAATCTGAGCTATCAATTCAGCCTTTTCTGCCTCCCACTTGTTTTTCTCCTCCTGCAGCTTCAATGATTTTCCTTTATAATCCATCATTTCCTGATAGACTTTCTCTTTTTTCTTCTTGAAATGAAAACAATTCTGAAGATTGAACATGTTCGACATTAGGGACTTTAAGCTTCTTTTTCAACACTTGAATGGTATTATCCTTCTCCTCTAGAAGTTTCTTGGTCTCCTGCATATTACTTGGTTCGGTCCCTAAGGTTATAACATCTCCCTGTAACTTTTTAATTTGAATCAAATTTGCTTTATTTTCAACCTTCTCATGCTTCAATTGAACTTCCATCTTATCTACAAGATACTGTAATTTAGTAATTTTCACAATTGCATGTAACAAATCAGAATAAATAACATCTCCATTTTGTTTATGGAGCTATATTTTATCAGGAACATTGATCTTGTCTAGCTTCACCTCCATTTCAGACACTTTCTTATCACTTACCACAGTAAATTTTAGGGTATTCCTCTCTATGTCTCGAGTAGAAATCAATGAAGTATTTTGACTGATTAATTTCTTAAATCGAGGAAGCATATTCTTAGTTTCCTCTGATGACTGCATTTATTTATCAGCATAACTCGACATTAACTCTGTCCTAAATTTGTAATGGGAACTAGGCTCAGTTTTACTTTCATCTCCAAAATAATATTGTTGCATCTGTACAAACGTTTTCTGGAACAGGACCATCTTCTTTAAATATTCTGAAAATATTTCTTCTAAAATAATTTGCTCATCTTGAGGATGCATTTTGATATTTTTATGGGAAATATCTTCATCTACGTCCATGCCATCTGCTTTACAAAGGGTCCTTTTATTCATAATGCTGGAATTAATAGATACTTGAGCTGCTACAGCCAATCTGCCCCTCCTATATTCATCAGCTTCTATATTTTCTTCAAAATTAGACATATTTTCTATTTTGTCTAATCCCTCAACAATTTGATGATCAAATGGCTTATTTTTGTTCAGTTGCTTCCTCTGAGAAATAAGATGGTGTGGGTCATAATTCAATTTTCCCTCTTTTTGAAAATCCATGACTTCTAACAATTTCTCAATGACTAACAAGGTGCTTTTATTCTTAAAAATTAAAGGACCGAATTTGAGAGGAAATTTAACATTAGAATATTTTTTAAATGCCCCAAAATTTTCCTCTTCTACATATAACCTCTGTCTCGTGAAATCTAATACGAATATTCTTGGGGTCAAGAAAGCGGGTAACCTGTATGGTTCTATAGTGAACCCATACACTCTAAGAATAGTAAATTCTTTATGCAAAAACCAATCTCCTGTTTTGTATTCTGAAGAAGACTGCAACATAAGTCTCATATCTTCCAACACCTTTGGCAAGAAATCATCGAAAATTAATTTGTATATCTCAGCCATGATCGTATTCATGAACTCGAACATGTTAATCTGTTTCAGAAGGTCTGGAGAGAGCATGGTATACAAGAACTGCAACTCTTATACATTTGAACAAAAAAGCATGTTCAACAAATATGACTGATACCTGAAGAACCTGACTTTAGGAATTCAATCAATTGGGTATGGATTACTTGAGATAAATACTCATCGAGATTAAAACAATGAACCGAATGGGATTCATGGTCAATCGAACCTATACTTATAAAAAAACCTAAGATGACTTTGTTGATATGCGTATCGTCATCCAAACCTAAAACTTGACTAATAAGTGACATGACCAATTGGACTTCCTCCTTGAAAATATTGACATTGTATGGCAGAAATAAACCCTCTAACGACTGATCATCTTTCAGAATACTAGATAAAAACTGACATCTGACTTCGGTTTTACAATTTTTATACAATTCAATTAAGACTTGCTCATTGAAAGATTTAGAACTTTCAGGGAAGCTATCAGGCAGACTCAAGACCCTACGAATAGTTTTCACGTCAACTCTACAAAGAATATTTTACGTTGTATGACTCATAATAACTCTTTCAGAAGATGAATAACTATTTGCACACCATTCGACAAATTCAGGGAAAGGTAGGGTTTGTTCAATAGCAAATTAATACAAGAAAGAACTATAGACATTTAGAATATCATTCCCTTGTGAATTATGCTACCACAAACGCTCTTTTGAAAATGATACACTACATATCATCATAGAATAGGGTCAAACACATTCCTCTCCCTATCAAAAACAACCTCTTCTCTCTCATCTAGAACTTAGCACAATATTCTTGAACCCTACTCCTTATCCATAATAGAACAACGGTAACAAGTCTTCAACAAACTCTCAGTGTTTTAAGGCTTACCTGGTAACTGTTGGATATGTAGAAGTTGACTTTTGGAAAAAGATGGCACACTGTCCCTTCTTCTTTTCACCAGCAACGTGCAAAAAAAATGACTTTACCTAGGTCAACTCTCTTTTTATACAACGAATCATTCTAGGACCCTCAACAAGTTGTTTTTCCTTTACTGCTTTCCTCAGCAAAACTCACTAAAAGTTGCCACGTGGAAAGCGGTTTAAATTCTGCTACCACTCATCCTTTTTAATTATCTTACAGCTTTGCACTCCAAAGTAAACTATGACCGTTGATAAGACTTCATCTCTTGTCTGAACCATTGGATCAAACTTGTTCTACGCAATCCACCAACCTTTCTCATTTTTTTCAACCGTGCATCTTCACATCATGGACTACCCCATGACTGTAGATTTTATTTGCTTTATCTCTTGGATGTCGATCTTTCTATCTTGTTAACCAATTCCGCTTCTCCGTCAAAACTTCTTTCTCGTGCAACTTTTCCCAGCGAATCAATTTGCAACCATAGATTTTCACGCTCATAAATCTATACCTTTGAATTGTGCAATGAATTAACCAAAGTGCATATTTTTAATGTGAGACTCATGACTACCAACCCTTTACCAATTTTTATATATGCCTTTATTCTTGATCACATCCTTCCTCAATTGTTCAACATAGAGGGTGTTAACAATAGGTAATGTTTCAAAAAAAATTTATTAACAAGGTTACTCTCCAACAAAACCCCATTTGGATATTCCAGAATGAATTCATTTTCCCCCCTGTGACCTGCAATAACATCAGGACCTACCCACATGTGGTCAAATTTTCCATGCTTGTCTTCCCTAGGACCATCCCATTTTAATACCAAGTCATCAATTTGGAACTGTTCTTCTTTCACCCTTCTATCAAAAGTATTTTTCATTTTTTCTTGGTGTATCTGCACTTTATCATAAGCTTATTCCTTGGTCCTCTAATTCTATAATTTGGTTTATTCTTCTCTGCATATGGTTCGGCTCATCCTGTTGTTCCTAAAAATATTTCATAACTGGTACACCCAACGATGATGGAAAAATGACTTCAATTCCATATACTAATTGAAAAGGAGACATTCCAATTGCTCTTTTAGTGCTAATTCTATCATCCCACAAAGCATACTTAATCTTGGTGTGCCAAGCTCTTTTGCTATCTTTTAACAACTTCTTAATAATTCTTACCAAACTCTTATTAGAAGACTCTGCCAATCCATTTCCCTGTGGATAATAAGCAGTTGAATGATTTACACTGATATGATATTTATGACAAAAATTAATCATCCTTTTGGATTTAAAAGCTGCTGCATTATCAGTCACTATTCTTCAAGGAAACCCAAACCTAGCCAATATATTTTCTTCAAGAAAATCCATAATTACTGTCTTAGTAGCTCTCCTGGTAGGTATTGCTTCAATCCACTTCATGAAATAGTTTGTAGCTATTAGAATCCATTTATGTTGTCCTGAAGAATTTGGGTTTATTTCTCCAATTAAATCCAAACCCCACTGCTAAAAATGAGCTTCTACTATTCTTGGATTAAGAGGAAGTGGAATTACCTTTCTCTTACCATCAAAAATCTGGCGTTGGTGACATGTGCTACTTTCTTTGTACACATCTAAAAACAATGATGGCTAGTAAAAACCTGCTCTCAAAATTTTATTTGCTGTCACTTTCCAAGAGTGATGTCCCCCACAGTCTCCTTTATGAAATTCATTCACTGTGTGTTGGGCTTCATTTTCTAAATGGAAATTAAGTAACACACCTCCAGGACCCTTCCAATAAAGACACGGATTTAAAATACAAAATTTAGCAGCTTTCAACTTCACAGATCTTGCTCTAGTTTTACTCAATTCTGCAAGAGGTTGTAAATTTTGAAGAACATGAATGATATCAGAATACCATGGAGATGTAGTGAAATCAATCATCACCTCCACCCCTGTGTCTAACTGATGAGATTGACTGGATAAGAATTTAAGTTGTAAATATTCACAATTTGAATCTGTCAACATTTTTGTGAGTCCTTTCCCTTTAATCAACTTGGTAGGCCTAATTTCTATATCATACTGCAATAATGTTGCTATCCATTTCGCTCTTCTTCCTTATGGATCAGGCTGTGTAAGAATCCCTTTTACTGCGCTAGTTGGAACATGAGCAATTATATATGAATGAAGAATATATAGCCTAAAATATTTTAAGGCCTTAACCAAAACATATGCCTGTTTCTCCATAAGATCATATTTTAATTCCCCATCTCTCAACATCTTACTGAAAAAGACTATAGGTTGCTCCATATTTTCATTATTCTTTTGTAACAAAACTGCAGCAATAGTATGTTCTAAAGCATATAAAAATATTAATAAATCTTTATTGAAGTTTGGGCTCACCAACACTAGAGATTCTAAAATGGCTTGTTTTATTTCTTTAAAATATTTCTTAGCCTCTGCTATCCATTTTACTTCATGACCCTTTTTCAGCATATTTGTGATATTCATTAATATTTCAGCAAAACTAGGAATAAACCTTCTCAAGAAATTTACCTGTCCCGGGAATGATTGTATTTCTTTTTTGCTTCTTGGTTCTCCTACCTTCAAAATTGCATTGATTCTATCAGGATCAGCCTTTATTCCATCCTTTGAAATTATGTGGCCTAACAACTTTCCTTCTTCTAATGCAAAATTTGATTTTTTTGGATTCAATGATATACCAAATTTTCTGCATTTTATAAAACTTTTTCCAAATGGTGAATATGCTCCCTATCAGATCTTGAATATACCGTGATATCATCCATATAAATTACCACAAATTTACCTATTTCTCCTGCAAAAGCAATATCCATGGCACGCTGGAAGGTAGCCCCTGCATTCATCAAACCAAAAGGCATCTTTGCATACATAAAAGTTCCCCATGGTGTGGTAAAAGTAGTATTTTCTCGATCTTCAGGTAACACCTTAATCTGATTGTATCCTGAAAAACCTTCCATAGTTGAAATTCTTTCTGCTCCGACCACTTTCTGCAAAATATGATCCATCTTTAGCAAAGGATAATTATCTTTCATTAAGACTTTATTCAAATTCCTGAAATCTATACAAAGCCTTATTTCTCCATTTTATTTCTGACAGGAACCAAATTAGCAACCCACCTTGAGAATCTCAAAGTCACAATAATTTTGGCATCAAACAATTTTTTGATTTCCTTCTCAATAACTGGCAACAACTTTGGATTTATTCTTCTGAGTTTCTGTCTGAAAGGTTTTTTTCTAGGTTTGATTGGAATAGTATGTTTTATTATTGAAGTATCATATTCCTTGAGATCTTCATAACTTCAGGCAAACACATTTGTATATTTTTTCATCAAGTTCACATATTCTTCCTTTTCTTTGGCAGGAAGGTGTTTAGACAGCTTCACAATCTTTGGATTCTCTTCAGTACCAATATTTCTATTCTCAATAGCATTATCAGTAGGTTTCACTTTTGGATATTTAGCAACATCATTTTGATCAAAAATCTTCTTCAAGGGGATCAAGCCTCTTGGTATAAAATTACTTTTTAATTGAATGATATCCTTTCCTCCTAGAGTTCCCTTCAATTTTTCAATATTAATCATTTCTTCCTCACTTTCTTCAGCAACTTGGAAACTTTCACAATTATCATTTTCACCATCAATATGAGTGTTCACAAACTCCCCAGACAATTCTAAAAATATTTTTATTTGCATATCATATTCAAATACCTGCCAATATTTAGAATTATCAAGTATGGACGGTCTATTTACAATATCCACTTGATATTCCCTTTGACCATCACTTGGAGTTTTAAATTTACCAGCAGCAACTGCCAAAGAATCAGCTACATTATTCTCATATCTAGGAACCACCTTAATTGTATGTTCTATGAAAAAGTTTCCAAACATATCCCATACTTCATTTCTATAAGCCCTCATCCAGGGATGACTAGTTTGATAACTATCATTCACCTAGTTTATTACAAGCTCTGAATCTCCCAGAACTCATATCCTTTGTGTTCCCAGATCTTTCAATGCATGCAGCCCAAGTAATAAAGCCTCATACTCAGCCACATTATTTGTTCACTCAAATGTTAGTTTATATGATGAAGCTTTAAAATCTCTGATAGGAGAAATTATATATACACCAGTACCAGCACCAACCTTTGCCACAGACCCATCAAAATACATTGTCCACAATCCATCCCTTTTTTGTGTCTTTTCCAAAACATCTTGCTCCTTTACTTCTTCTTCATTCTTTTCAGATTTAGTTTGCAATGTAGATTCCAAATCACATGGGACAGTATCATATAAGAAAATAGAAGAGCCCAAATCAGTATCGACAGCATATATCTGATGAATATCAGGTCTATCTTGGCTACTTACTACATAAGGATTTCTTTTCTCACTGTATAACCTCCTATTCCCATTTTGGACAGGAATAGTGGCGTATGACATGTCCATTTGTAAACTACCTTTTAACTTTGAAGTTCAAGATCTTGATAACAATATTCCAAATTTTGGTGGAATGTCTACTACAACAACATCCATCACTACTGTTGTGGATGGCAATTTATTTAAAGTCACTACCATATCTTTAATTAGACCAAGACACTTCACCCTCTTAGAATCAAAAGAATACAAATCTTTATATGGCCTCGTAACTTCCAATCCCAAACTTTCAACTACTCCTTTAGGCATTAAATTATGTGATGCACCTGAGTCTAACATGGCATTATGTACAACCATGTCATGCACATTCAAACTCAAATAAAATGGAGGAACGTTTTCATCATCTATACTTTCAACGATTTGCCCAAATGAAATAGTAGGATTATCATCTGTCAATTCTAAAATGTCTGATTGAAACTCTCCTTGACCTTTAACCATTCTTATTATCGTATCCATGTATTCATTATTCCTGAACAACTCATTAAAAGGAACATAAATCTTCAACTTAGAAAGTTCATTCTGCAGATTGAAAATAGAAGTAACTTTTTCTACATCCACTGGTGCTATTTGTTTCGTTTCTTTTGTTCTTTCTATTTTATTCTCAACTTCTTTATTCACAACATGATCTTTTTGTATTTCCTTTCCTTTTTCTGTATTTAATGAACTAGAGGAAGGCTGGTTTGGATTTGGCCTCCTTTTATTTACAACAACATCTCTGTTTCTCAACCTAATCTTCCTTTGTACATCATCCATAGCATGCAAATAACCCCTCTGATACTGCTCTAATTCCTTCTCAAAATCATCATTTCCACCTTCTTGTGCAAACATATGATGTTCTTCTTCAGTGAGGTATATCTCTGAATCTAATTCCCCGAAAAGATGAATTTCATTTTCAGTGGGCTCTTCTTCATCTGCAACATAATTCTCAGGGAAAGGTGGTCGAATCTGTTGTTCTTCTTGATTCCTTGGATTTCTCATATCTCTTTGCCTATTTTGTGGAGGCATAGGAGGATTTGGCCTTCTAAAATTTGGATTTCTGATTTGAGGATCTTCTTGTTCTCTATTAAATGATCGATTGTCCATAGTCAATATATCCATTAACTTCTCCATTGTTTTCAACATCATTTCAAATTTAATGTCAATAGCAAAAGAAGAAGTAGAAGGCATATTTTCTTCTCTAATTTTCCTCCTATCAATGTCTCTTTGTTTCACCTTTCCACTCGCCATCATATTTGCTTCCACTTCTAAAGCATCTGTGAACATAGCAGCGATACTTGCTGACTTTCTCTCCCTTAACGAAAATACAAAGTCATTATCAAAGGCCTCAGCATAATGAATTTTAGCAGTACCTGCAGAAGGTTTTATATCTTCTAGAATGGAATTATAAACTCTCATAAATCTGCTTCAAAATTCATGAACAGATTCAAAACCTCCTTTCTTAACACTATTGTATTGGGACAAAAGTTGCAAAGGGATTTGTTTATCATCCCACCTTTCTAGAAATGTATTTTGGAAAGCTTGAAATGTCAGGATGGATGCAGCTGGAAGATCTTTAAACCATCTTCGCTTCCCCTGATAGGCTTTGAGCAAACAACCTCATTTTAACATCTACATAATCAACTTCCTCCATCTCAATAAAATCTTCAAATTTTTCCACATGCTGCTTTGTTGTTATACCTCCCTCTCCATCAAATAAAGAAATTCTCTAGGAATAATTTTGGGGAAGATCATGCAATATAGCAGGAAAATGTAAAGGAGCAAATCTGGCTGCCATTGGTCTAGGTGGATTTGGAGGGACTAAGTAATTTTGAATGGTTTGAACAATAGGTCTTTCTTCAACCTTCACATACCATTGAAGATCTCTCCAAAGGGAATCAAGTAAATAGGATTCTAATCTACGAGGGTTGAATTCAACATTTTTAAGATCAGATTCAGATTTAGATTTCAACAAACCCTTTTCAACATTAATTTCCCATTCTTTATCAAGGAAGCTATGAAAATATTGAGAGGATGATGCACCAAATAGAGAAATATCTATTTTTTCTTTATCTCTTTTCTTAAATATTTTTTCTGGATCTTCCAAACTTCGTAAAACTGCAGTATCAGAATTACCTCATGTATGTCTTTTTGAGCCCAGGATTTCTTTTGAAATCTTGAAAAAAAATATACTGGAATAGCAAGGGAAAATTTACAACCTTCTTCACTCACAAAAATTCATGTTTGACCGCAGAAATATTTTCTTGATCCTTTCTAAACTTTGTCGTTCCTTCTAAGGCTGATTTGCACCTTCATCCCCGGCAACGGTGCCAATTTTTTAGCACTCAAAATATACCCAAGGTTGTGAAAGGTAATCTTAAGGTAACAACAAAAACCACTTTTAGAAAGAAACTCGCTTTTCTTTCTAGAGAGGGATCTCTCAGATATAAATTTAACAAGGCCAGATATTGGAGTCAACAATTTAAGTTATGTGGATGGTTGAAACAACACATATAACCATTGGGCAATGGAGTCAAAACATATAAAGATAATACAAAGCTCCATACATAAAATTTCAACAAAGGCAAGATAATCATTCAGTTACAGTCATTCATTGATTTTCAGGTGATAGGAGAGAAACATGAACAGTCCATTAATATAGAGCATTACAAGATGAATTCCACATCAACTTTAGAGGAAATATTTGTGAATATATGAAACAATAGCTAGATCATAGCATGTATGAATTCTAAAACTATTAAACACTACCTTTAGATATGAAAGAAAACAAAATGGAAGGTAAACACTTAGAAAACATTCACACAGAAAGAAGGCACAGACTGTAACATAAAAAACACATGAATATTTGAAGATCAACTAGCATTCGGCTCTATAATTTTATTCAAAAATAAGTTCTCACAAAAAATATCAGTCCAAAATTACGGGTTCCAACCCCCAATACATCAAATAAATTCAAATATATACAAAAATAGTGCCTTCCCAAGAAGATCAATAACCAACTAATCTATTAATCATAAGTTTTTGTAACCATATCCCTAATAACTAGGAATAATAATGACATGCTTTGATTCAAATAATAGATTGCTTGATTATAGCAAACTCCGTAACTGCAAGGCATCGCGAACAAACAGCTTCCCGAACTACAACACCCGTCTTCATGAATGTAGTATGTATTTGGTCTTCCCAAATTTCTCCACGATCTTTCATTGTTCCACATTTGGAGTATCGTACTCTGTCATCTCTCTTATTGACACATTCAAATCCACATAATCTTCATAAGACACTGCTGGTAATCCTTTTTAATAATTAAAAACCTGTCCAATATCTCAAAGTGTTCTATCAACTTTTCCACAATAACCTTTCCTATTAACCCTTTGACTAAATCTTCAAATTTGGAATGATCCATGTGATTTTGTACCAATAAGATGTGATATTTTTCCTGGGAAAACAACCGTCCTTCATCATCCCAAAAAGAAGGGAGACCATCATCAAATAAATATTTAAAAGCAGTCCTGAAATCCTTTATTTGAGAAGACATTTTATTCGCCTTATCTTGCACCACTTTCATGAATTGATGTTTATTGATAAACTTCTTCACACATAACAAAATTGCTACCCTGTCTTTGATCCCAATGTCTTGCAAATTTTGATATGTTAAAGAATTCAAGAAATTCACAGCATTGTGAGCAGTATTCAAAGGCTTCTTTTTCATAGTTTCATTGGCCAATTTCAATCTTTGAGTAGCCAAATTTACCAGTGCGCTTTCATCATCAATAAAATTTAAATAATTCCTGAACTTAGTGATTTCCACAGACAAATTATCCCAAATCAAATGTTTAGCTCCCTATAAAGGAGTTCTTCCTGTATTTCTTTCTTTTAATTCATTGAATTTTTTTTGTAACTAGCTTTTATCATTCCATGCTTTATTCTTCTCTTCAATTCTCTTAGCCAATTCTGACTTGATCTTTTCATTCTCATCTTTCAATTCTTTAATCTCCACTTCTTTCAATCTCACCTGAGACATAGGAACTAATAAAGCATCTGAAGAAAATTCATTTAATGGTCTTTCAACATTAACAAGGGGTAAATCAGTATCAACAAAGGGTTGATTCACCAGTTCTTCCATAACCTCTTTTTCATCATTTTGATATTTTTTCAACTTTGCAATCTGAGCTATCAAATCAGCCTTTTCTGCCTCCCACTTGTTTTTCTCCTCTTGCAGCTTCAATGATTTTCCTTTATAATCCATCATTTCCTGATAGACTTTCTCTTTTTCTTAAAATGCAAACAATTCTGAATATTGAACATGTTCATCATTAGGGACTTTAAGCTTCTTTTTCAACACTTGAATGGTATTATCCTTCTCCTCTAGAAGTTTCTTGGTTACCTGCATATTACTTGGTTCAGTCCTTAAGCTTATAACATCTCCCTGCAACTTTTTAATTTGAATCAAATTTGCTTTATTTTCAACCTTCTCATGCTTCAACTGAACTTTGATCTTATCTACAAGAGACTATAATTTAGTAATTTTCACAATTGCATGTAACAAATCAGAATAAATAACATCTCCAGCTTGTTTATGGAGCTGTATTTTATCAGGAACACTGATCTTGTCCAGCTTCACCTCCATTTCAAACACTTTCTTATCACTTACTACAACAAATTTTAGGGTATTCCTCTCTGTGTCTCAAGTATAAATCAATGAATTCTTTTGATTGATTAATTTATTAACTCGAGGAAGAAGATTATTAGTTTCCTCCAATGACTGCATTTCTTTTTCAGCATAACTCGACATTAACTCTATCCTGGATTTGTAATGGGAACTGGGCTATGTTTTACTTTCATATCCGAAAGAATATTGATGCATCTGTATAGAATTTTTCTAGAATAGGACCATCTTCTTTAAATCTTCTGAAAATATTTCTTCTGAAATAATTTGCTCATCTTGAGGATGCGTTTTGATCTTTTTATGGGAAATATCTTCATCTACGTCCATGCCATCTGCTTCAGAAAGGGTCCTTTTATTCATAATGCTGGAATTAACATATGCTTGAGCTGCTACAGCCAATATGTCCCTCCTATCTTCATCATCTTCTATATTTTCTTCAAAATTAGATAGATTTGCTATTTTGTGTAATCCCTCAACAATTTGATGATCAAATGGCTTAGTTTTGTTCAGTTCCTTCCTCTGAGAAATAATATGATGTGGGTCATAGTTCACTTTTCCCTCTTTTTGAAAATCCATAACTTCTAACAATTTCTTAATGACTAACAAGGCATTTTTATTCTTAAAAATGAAAGGACCGACTTTGAGAGGAAATTTAACATTAGAATATTTTTTAAATGCCCCAAAATGTTCCCAAACTGCATATAACCTCTGTCTCATGAGCTCTAATGCGAATATTATTGGGGTCAATAAAGCAAGTAACATGTATGGTTCTCCAGTGAACCCATACACTCTAAGAATCGTAAATTATTTATGCAAAAACCAATCTCCTGTTTTGTCTTCTGAAGAAGATTGCAACATAAGTCTCATATCTTCCAACACCTTTGGCAGGACATCATCGAAAAGGAATTTGTATATCTCAGCCATGATTGTATTCATGAACTCAAACATGTTAATCCATTTCGGAAGGTCTAGAGAGAACATGGTAGACAAGAACTACAACTTTGATACATTCGAACACAAAAGCATGTTCAACAAATATGACTGATACTTGAAGAACCCGACTTTAGGAAATTCAATAAATTGGGTATGGATTACTTCGGCTAAGTACTCATCGAGATTAAAATAGTGAACTGAATGGGATTCATGGTTAGTCGAACCTATACTTAGCAAAAAACCTAAGATGACTTCGTTGATATGCGTATCGTCATCCAAACCCAAAACTTGACTAACAAGTGACATGATCAATTGGACTTCCTCCTTGAAAATATTGACATTGTATGGCAGAAATAAACCCTCTAACGACTGGCCATCTTTTAGAATATTGGATAAAAGCTGACATCTGACTTCGGTTTTACATTTTTTATACAATTTAATTAATATTTTCTCATTGAAAGATTCAAAAAATTTAGGGAAACTATCAGGCAGACTCAATACCCCGCAAACAGTTTTTGCGTCAACTCTACAAAGGATTTTTGATGTTGTATGACTCATAATAACTCTTTCGGAAAATGAATAACTATATGCACACCATTCGACAAATTCAGGGAAAGGTAGGGTTTGTTCAATAGTAAATTAATATAAGAAAGAACTACAGACATTTAGAATATCATTCCCTTGTGAATTATGCTGCCACAAACGCTCTTTTGAAACTGATACACTACATACTGATAGAATAGGTTTTATATTTTTATCATTTAAGCTAGCCTTATATTAGGATCTTTAACTGAGAGAATAACAAGCATAGTAATCAAACACAACAGACAATGAACATAATGTTTTTCCTCAGGGAAAACATAAATGGAGAAAACCTCGCAACTTCCTCAGAGATAGAATCAGCACCAAAAGTAAAAACACAAAATAGTAAGATGATCTCTCGACAGTATTAGACTCTTTCTTTCTAGCCCTGGCAACTTCTTCTCTCTCCGCTATGTGCTACAACTGAGTGTGAGTGAGTGTGTGATAAATAGAGAGGCTCACTCTCTATTTATACTAAATCCCGACTTGACAATAACTCACTAGGGCAGACTTCTCTAGGAGAGTCTGATAACCCTAGGGCCCTGGAACTGCGGGGACTTTAACCCTTGAACAATAGGAGGGTTACCCACAATGACTTGACTTGTTTACATTATTGAATCTCCCGATAGGAACATCAAGGCATGACATGACTCAAATACATTACAGACACTTCCCGGAATAAACATCGAGGTATAAGACATAATATATATAAGTGAATACATTCTGAAGTTACAAATACAACAACACTCCCTCTTAACTAGGAAGGTATTCTCTCGACACAATTTATCAACATGGGTCTTCTTCTCTGTATCATCTGGATCATCAATGAGTTCTCGTCATCTTCATCTTCAAGTCATATTCATCTTCAAGTCATATTCATATTCAAGTTATCTTCATCTTCAAGTCATCTTCATCTTGATATGGATCATCACTCGATCTAGATCATCACTGCTGGATCATCATCACTGGATCTGTATCATCATCACTAGATCTGGATCATCATCACTGGATCTAGATCATCATCACTAGATCTAGATCATCACGGGTGCTATCTCTTGATTCTTCTCATCATAGGAAGTTCTACACAGCCAGCCCATTTTCATGCTAAATGTACATCTATAGAGCCATTCCTTTTTCATATTGGATGTATCATCACAGAGCTAGTCCATTTTCATACTAGATGGGGCATCTACACAGAGCCAGTCCTTTTTCATACTTGATGTGTCTTCACAGAGCTAGTCATTTTTCAAACTAGATGTGGGATCTACACAAAGCCAGTCCTTTTTCATACTGGATGTGTCTTCACATAGCTAGTCCTTTTTCATACTAGATGTGTCTTCATAGAACCAGCCCTTTTTCATGCTGGATGTGGGATCTACACAAAGCTAGTCCTTTTTCACACTAGATGTGTCTTCACAGAGCCAACCCTTTTTCATGCTGGATGTGGGATCTACACAGAGCTAGTCCTTTTTCATACTAGATGTGTCTTCACATAGCTAGCCCTTTTTCATGCTGGATGTGGGATATACACACAGCTAGTCCTTTTTCATACTAGATGTGTCTTCACAGAGCTAGCCCTTTTTCATGCTGGGTGTGGGATCTACACAGAGCTAGTCCTTTTTCATACTAGATTTTTCTTCATAGAGCCATCCCTTTTCATGTTGGATGTGGGATCATCACATACATCTGAAAAGGGAAGGAACCAATCCTCTCACCATGTCACAGCTCTTACATCTGACCATGGAAGGAACCAATCCTCTCACCATGTCAAAAGGGCACAACACTTACATCTGACCATGGAAGGAACCAATCCTCTCACCATGTCAGAAGCACTCATCATGGACTCATCACTTCCTCTTGGGAGGAATCTCGATCTGGAGAACACCAAGCTTCTCCCTGAAGTACTCAAACTTCACCCTAGCTACTGGCTTAGTCAACACATCAGCTATTTGTTTGTCCGTCGCAACATACTAGAGCTTCACTGCTCCTCTCTGCAGCATATCCCTGATATAGTGATATTTGATCTCGATATGCTTCGACTTGTCATGGAACACCGGGTTTTCTGACAACTTCACACAACTTTGGTTGTCACAATATATACAAGTAGCATCTAACTGGAGATCAAATAAATCAGAAAGCATCTTCCTCAGCCATACTGCCTCACAATTAGCTAAACAAGCTGCGACATACTCTGCTTCAGCTGTACTCAGTGCCACATAGGATTGCTTCCTGCTAAACCAAGAGATGACACCTGATCCCATACTGAAGCAACATCATGAAGTGCTCTTCCTATCGATGGCACTACCTGCCCAATCTAAATCAACATAACCCTCCAGGTTAATCTTCTGATCAACCTTATACTTGAGCCCATAATCAACTGTACCCTTCAGGTAACTCAAAATATGCTTTTCAGCAATCAAGTGAACATGTCTCGGATCTATTAGGAACTGGCTCAAGGTGTTCATAGTAAAGAAAATATCTGGTCTCATATTCGTCAGGTACATCAAGGACCCAATAATATGACGATACATCATGGCATCAATTGACTCAGATGAAGCATCACTCAATAGCTTCAAGTTTGATTCCATTGGTGTGGTTAAGGCCTTGCAGTCCATCATCCCAAATCTCTTCAAGATCTCTAATGCATACTTCCCTTATCTAAGGAAGATTCCATCCGCATTCTGCCACACCTCCATGCCTAGAAAATAATGCATCATACCCAAGTCCTACATTTCAAACTCGGTAGCAAGCTTTCTCTTTGTATCAGTAATCAATCCATCCATACTTGTTACAAACAGATCATCTACATATAGTAGGAGTATCACTGTATTTCCTTCTTCAACCTTGTAGTAAAGGTTGGAATCTACTTTACTTTTGGTAAATCCCAAACTGGATAGAAAGCCATCAATTCTTCCATACCATGTCCTAGGTTCTTGTTTCAAACCGTATAGGGATTTCTTCAATTTACACACATGAGTCTCCCTGTCATGTGTCTCAAAACCGAGTGGCTGCTCCACATACACTTCCTCTTCCACTACACCATTCAAGAAAGTAGTCTTGACATCCATCTGGTGTATCTTCCATTTCATCACTGCAGCCAGAGTAAGTACTGATCTGATGGAAGTGTATCTGACTATAGGTGCAAAATTTTCTTCATAATATATTCCTTCTTTCTAGGAGAATCCATGAGCCACGAATCTTGCTTTATATTTTTCTATGCTTCCATATGCAGCATGCTTGATCTTGTAGATCCATTTGGAATTCACCACAGAATTCCCCTCAGGTCTTGTAATAACATCCCAAACATAATTCTTCATGATAGATTGGTACTCTTCGATCATAGCATCCTTCCATTCTTTCTTTTCCATCGCTTCTTCATAGTTGGAAGGTTATTTATCAATGAAATCACATAATAAGGCTACATAAATAGAACAAGACCTGGTTCTTTTCCTTTCTCTGTGTGATTCTTCTGGAACCCCATATCTTTCTACACCTTGGATATCTTCTTGTACCCAAGAAGGTTTCCTCTTGTGAGGATTCTTCTCCTGAGGTGGATCTACCGGTTCTTGAGGTTCTTCTATTTCTTGATCATCTTCTTGATATTCTTCATTCATGGTTGTGTCATGAATTCTGGGTGCTTTTGTTTCTTCAGGTTCTTCAGTAGTTCTCTTTCTGGATTTGTTGTAAGCTAAGTCTTTGTCAAATGTCACATCCTTTCTGATGTCGATATTCTTGAATCCTGGGAAGTATCTTATGTAATCTTTCAAGCTTTTAGAGTATCCCACAAATATACCCTTCCTTCCTAAAGGATCTAACTTTGTCCTCTTTTCTTTCAAAATGTGTATGTACACTGGACATTCGAATTTTCTGAGATGGCTGACTTTTGGTTTCTTGCTAGAAAAGAATTCTTCAAGTGTCTATTTCTCGAGTACTCTGTGTGGAGTACAATTCTATACATACACAATTGTTCTGGAAGCTTCTTCCCATAGATGCATGGGAATATCTTGATCATGAAGCATGGCCCTTGCAGCTTCCATGATATTTCTATTCTTCCTTTCTGCAACTCCATTCTATTGTGGATTATATGGAGTGGTTAACTCCCTCTTAATCCCTAAATCTTTGCATAATTATTTGAATTCATTCGATGTGATTTCTCCGCCATTATCTGATCAAAAAATCTTGATTTTCTTTTTTGTGTGGTTCTCAATCAAGGCTTTGAATTCCTTGAACTTGTTGAATACTTCATCTTTGTTCTTCATAAAGTATATCCATGTCTTCCTAGAAAAATCATCAATGAAAGAAACATAGTATGAATACCCGCTTAATGAACTGGATGACATCATACCGCATACATCGGAGTGGATGATTTCCAAGATTCCTTTTTCCTTGCTCTCGCTACTTGGAAATGTCTTCTTTTTGTTCTTTCCTTTTGCACATCCTTTGCAAACACCATCATGTTTTGTCTGCATTTTTGGAAGACCTTCAATAGCTTTTCTTGCAAGTGGTAGTGCCCTGTAATGCACATGTGCAAGCCTTATATGCTAAAGTTCATTTGGTTCCACTAAGTCATGAACCAAATCTTGTTCTGGTTGGCCCTTCAATTTGTATAGACCTCCTTCGTGTTCCCCAATCACTATTGCATCATCAAAATTCTTTCCCTTTGGCCACATAAGAACTTGGCCATCTACAAAAGCAACCCTCATTCCTTTTTCATCCAATGCAAATATGGAGAGGAGGTTCTTCTTTAGTCCTGGTACAAACAACACATTTTTCATCTTCATAGAATTTCTAGAGTCTAGCTTATAGGATGATTCACCACTACCTTTTATTGGATACTGGTAGTCATCCCCAAGTTTCACCTTGTGAGGTGACTCATGTTCAAATAGTTTTACAAATGATTCTTTTAATCCCGTCATATGTTTGGAAGCACCACTGTCTATAAGCCAATCATTGCTTCCATGTGAGATAGTTCCCCTAAGAGTGGAGATCAACACGTATTCTTCATCACTTGAAGAATCATCACTTTATTGTCTGATTCTCTTTGTGGAAGGTTCCTCATCCTCTACAACATGAGCATGATGTATTCTCTTGTTTCCCCTTTTGTTCTTTGAGTTTCCTTTGTCAGGGTAGTATTTGGATATGTGACCTTTCTCATCACATGTGTAACATCTAATAGTAGACATATCTCTTCTAGAGTGTGAATTCCTACCTTTGGAGTGATGATGGCCCCTTCTGGTTTTCTTGGTGTGGACTGGGAGAGCTTGATCTTCACTTCCCATCTTTTCTTCTCGAGCTTCTTCTTGAGAGCATTCTTCCCATAGTCTGTTAAAATTGACTAGCTTCTTTCTGGAACAGATCCCTTGAATGAAAGAGTCCCATGCCCTAGGTAGACCATTCAAGGTGATCATCACAATCTCTGCATTCTCCACTTCTTCATCTACTGCTTCTAGTTATTCCTTGATCTAAGAGACCCTTGTAAAGTAATACTATATGGTCTCTACATTCTGGATCTTTACATTCTTCAGTTGGTTTCTTAGAGTCATCTTCCGGTTTATGTTCTTCCCTTCAAACAGTTTGGTCGGGGCATCAAACATAGCTTTAGGTGTCTTTAGGGAGGAAACCTATGGTATGAGGTGATCCTTGATTAAATCAGCAATAATCCTCTTATCCATGACCAACTTCTTTTTGTGTAAGGCCTTAGCTTTATCTTCCTCTGGAACTGGAACCTCCTCATTGATATAGGAGTCCAACTCATTTTCTTTCAAGACCAAGGATATCCTATACTTCTAGGCTCGGGAGTTATTAGCTCCCTCAAGATTTTCATTAATATTGGCATGATGAGACATCTTAACTGAGAACCTCAAATGGAAATACAAAAGATTTAGATCTTACCAGGTCAAGATGTCAGATCTGGATCTGGAGCTGAATTTCTGCAGTGCTAGTTCAAGAGCAGATTAGGGTTTGACTTTCCTAGAGTTCTGTCCAACCAAATGCTTTGATATTGATCTCTAAACTTCAATTTTGAGGAGGAGATCAATCCAGGCCTGGGCTCACTCAAAAATTCCACTTCTGTGGAAAGCCCTAATTTCCAGCAGTAGTGTCGGGTCAAAAACTGAAAATGCTCAGAATCAGATTTTGCTTCGACAAAAAGATGCGCCCTATGGAGGAGAGTCATCCCAACCTTCTTTTGCTGAAAAGATATGGATAGGGATCCAAAAATCAGGAATCCCTAGTTTCTACAGCTGCACGATGTCTTCTTCTCAGGTTAGCTCTGATACCATGTTAGATTTTTATCATTTAAGCTAGCATTATATTAGGATATTTAACTGAGAGAATAACAAGCACAGTAATCAAACACAAGAGACAATGAACACAATGTTTTTCCTCCGGGAAACCATAAATGCAGAAAACCCCACAAATTCCTCAGATATAGAATCAGCACCAAAATAAAACCCTGAAATAGTAAGATGATCTCCCGACAACAGTAGCCTCTTTCTTTCTAGCCCCAGCAACTTCTTCTCTCTCAGCTATGCGCTACAACTGAGTGTGAGTGAGTGTGTGATAAATAGAGAGGCTCACTCTCTATTTATACTAATTCCCAACTTGACAATAACTCACTAGGGCCAAATTCTCTAGGAGAGTCTAATAACCCTAGGTCCCCGGAACTGTGGGGACTTTAACCCTTGAACAATAAGAAGGTTACCCACAATGATTTGACATCACTTGTTTACATTATTGAATCTCCCAATAGGAACATCAGGGCATGACATGACTAAAATACATTACAAACACTTCCCAGAATAAACATCGAGGTATAAGACATAAGATATACAAGTGAATACATTCTAAAGTTACAAATACATCAACAATAGGGTCAACCACATTCCTCTCCCTATCAAAAACAACCTCTTCTCTCTCATCTAGAACTCTGCACAATATTCCTAAACCCTGCTCCTTCTCCATAATAGAACAACGATAACAAGTCTTCAACAAAGTCTCAGTTTTTTAAGGCTTACCTGGTAACTATTGGATACATAGAAGTTGACTTTCGGAAAAAGATGGCACACTGTCCCTTCTTCTTTTCACCAGTAGTGTGCAAACAAAATGACTTTACCTAGGTAAACTCTCTTTTTATATAACAAATCATTCTGGGACCCTCAACAAGTTGTTTTTCCTTTACCGCTTTCCTCAGTGGAACTCACTAAAAGTCACCACGTGGAAAGCGGTTTAAATTTCGATACCACTCATCCTTTTTAATTATCTCAAATCTTTGTGCTCTAGGGTAAACTATGACCATTGATAAGACTTCATCTCTTGTCTGAACCATTGGATCAAACCTGTTCTACGCAATCTACCAGCCTTTCTCATTTTTTTCAACCGTGCATCTTAACATCACGGACTACCTCATGACCGTATATTTTATTTGCTTTATCTCTTGGTCGTCGATCTTGCTATCTTGTTAACCAATTCTGCTTCTCCGTCAAAACTTCTTTCTCATGCAACTTTTCCCAGCAGATCAATTTGCAACCGTAGATTTTCAGGCTCATAAATCTATACCTTTGAATTGTGCAATGAATTAACCAAATTGCGTATTTTTAATAAGAGACTCATAACTACCAACCCTTTACCAGTTTTTATATATTCATTTATCATTTCTTGATAACATCCTTCCTCAATTGTTCAACATAGAGGGTGTTAACAAAGGAGATGAGTTTCTTTGATATGGTTAAGACACCATAAGATCATTTGATAATTTTTAAATAATATGGATCCCTCTTCGATAAATTGATTTCTTACATTTTTAATGATGACAAGAATCACCTATAATGAATATTTTGGGAACTGAAGTTTGTAGATCGTTTCTAATCCTATGTATAAAGCATATAATTATGCTTGATTGTTAGGTTCCCTACCTAGGTCCCAATGAGAATAAGTAACTTTTAAATTATTTATAAAAATGGGGAGGAAGAGGAGAATACCCAAGTCTTGTAACTAGTTTAATAAAAAACCTAATATTTTATTGTTCTCAATGTACATTAAAAACTTGTATTGTTTCCTATATTCAATTGTGTAGGCATATCTAGGTCTATTGAGGAAAAATAAAATTGAGAATTGTTGCACATGAATCCATGAAGAGGTATGAGTGTATATTTCTTCCATGTTAATTATCCCCTGGTATGTCTTTCCAACTTTCCCTATCCCTCTTATTCTCCCTAGTTTCACCCTCAAATTTTCCTTTGAGGCAGCCCTTGGGCCGTCCAATAACTTGGGTATGTTGCGGCTATAGCAGTATCCTTTACCCTTCCCTCAAGATGTTGTAGAAGCATGCTTCTACCCCCTTCCTTCCCTTCAACACTACATCCTTGAGACTCTTCCCTAAGGTTTTTAATTCCTTCATGAATGTTAATACATGATTGATACTTTGATTGTATTGTTGTTCATACTTCGTTCCAAATGGTTAATGATGCTTGCAACTAAAGTCTAGAACTAGTAAGTGCATGATAATTCTAAGGGACTTATATAATATTTGTTTCATGACATTGGTTTGTTATATTGATGATCCTCCATGTTTATATGGCATTGTGTTAGGTGTTACGAGACTTGGTCATTTCCTTATCATTGAACAACTAAAAGAATGCATTGTTAATTGCACTTATATACTTCTCCTATGCACATAATACACTCTCAAATTTGACTGGTATTACCATTGTTGCATGTAATGAAGTTGTGTTATAATGTTGAACTAAACTGAACATATCATAATATTCTCACTTCATTAATTCCTAAAAATAGTAGTTACCTAAAATATCACACATGTTTCAACTGCATGCTTCTTGGTTCAGTAAGTATTGTATATAAAAATTGACACTTGTTTTTCCTTTGAAATTAAATTCTTAGTCTTAGTTGAAAAGATATTTGTAAGAAACATTTTTACTTAGTATTGTTATTATATTATATTTTTATTATGGATATTGGTCAATATACCAATATGATGAAGTGTGATGACCTCCTCTCATGTATGGTTAAGTCAGGTTGTTTCTCAAGGGACTAGAAACCCCTTGATGATATTGCCAACACTTAACCTTCAAGAGCAGTAGAAGGACCGAAGGATCACTTCATCCAGTTAGGACCTTCCTATATGGTGATGATGAAAACAATTATTGTATGGAACATGTGGATTATATCCCTTGAGAGAGAACACCTTGTTGATTACCTTTGTCCTTGTATTCCTCATTATCCAATTATCCTTTAAGATATTTCCATCTCTTATCTATTTATGTTTGGCATCTATGCTAGGACTTCTTGGGTGCTAGGGTTTCATTACACAGTAATTCTTGAGATATTTATGAAGGTTAATTTTTTTCTTTAACTGTGAAGTGAACATAATGTTGATATGTGTTCCCTAAAGTTGAGGCATGAGGCTTAGATGTGGGATAGACAGTTAATTAAACTTGGAATGTGGAATAAACTTGGACCGTTGGGATATCCTGAATTGTTGGATAAACTGTGGCTAGGTTGTGACTCAACCATGGGATGGAACCATGAACTGCTTTGTGGTTCATGGATTGTGCCTCTAACATTTTTGAGCTTAGCTTGGAACCATGAATTGCTTTGTGGGTTGTGAATGTAAAGTGGACTATGTAACGTTGTTATTTTCCTGTACATTTTTATTATTTAGTTTCATCAGTTATAATATTGTTACTGTACATGGAATTGTTCCACATGAATCCATTTAGAGGGATGAGTGTATCTATTTTCCATGGTAATCAGTTTTTCCAGTTTTAATTGTTGGAGAAAACTTTGTTGGAAACAAAATTATGAATAGCTTGCATAGTTAAAAGAAACCTAAGATAACCCTAAGCTAACAAATAAAAGCAACGTAACTAACCCTAAGGACTAGATTCTAAAGGAAATTAAAAGTTTTGAATCACAAGGAACTACCCTATCTCTACCCTAATTATCCCTCGGTATTCCTTTCCAGCTTGCATTATCCCTCTTGTTCTCCCTAATTTCACCCTTGAATTTTCCCTTGAGGTAGCCCTTGGGTTGTCCAGTAACTCAAGTTTGCTGATGTTATAGCAGCAGCCTTTACCCTTCCTCTGAACTATTGTAGTAGACTACTTCTAACCCCTCGGTCACCCTGCAGGCTACTAGTATCCTCACCCTTCCTTCCCTTCAACACCACATCATAGTGTCTGTCTTCCCACAATAAAAACATGTTCTTACATTTTTAATGCTACCATTGGCTTTGTGTTTTCTTAATTTTGTTTTACCTTTTCTTGAGAAAAGATGTTCTCCATTTTCATCACTAAGTTCATCTCTTGTGAATGATGGGATTGATGATGGTTCCCACGGACTAATGGAATATTACTTTCTTTGAATACAAAGTAGAAAAAAAGTAAATAGTATGTTTAATAAAACTACCTTGGTATTGTCTTCTTCTAATTTTATAACTTCTACCTGATGTTGTATGAATTCCTTTAATGGATTGACATGTTGAGTTGTATCTTATCCTTTAATCATTATAAATCCAAAATACCATTTCTTGAAAAGAAACTTTACATTATGAGCCTTTGATCCAAATAATTTATTTAACTGTTCCTAGATTTCCTTTGAGCCTTTAGAGACTTCTAGATGGTGAAATTTGAAGTTGAGTACCTGAAATTACTAGACCAAAATTTGATTTTTCCTTTTCATCTTTTTAACTTCCATTCTACTTTTTCTTTTTAAACAAGATCATGTATAATTTTGTATTATAAATATCTACAGCCGAAATGGTCAGCAATGTAATACAAACTGATTGTTTTATCTAAGCTCAAAAACTAGCAATTTTTTTAAGCAAAATGTGTCCATAAAGAGATAGATATCCTTCGCATAGGATTTCATAGGACTGATACAAGTATAGGCTTGAAGGAAAACATCTAGAATAAGAACAATCTTTAAAAAAATAATAGTAGAGTTTAACAAAAAGAATGCTTGGCGTGTGTTTCTTCCAGCCTCGCATTCACGTGCTGAGGTCCTTGATGTTTCAGGTCCATGGCTTCAAACTGTTGATGTACAGTTTCCTCCTCTTTTAACTCTCTGGGTGTAGATCCCAAAGACTTTCTGAGATTAGAGGCAGTTGATTGAGAACCCTTTTTGATATTGCATACCATATTCCATAGCATAAAACACTCTGCTTCTATTACTTGAGTTTGTTTTTGTTTTTGGTTGTATTATTCTATCCCTTGTCACCATGTTTAGAGAGCTACATTTGAGTGCATAGTTGTGAACTATAGTTGTCACTAAGAAAATTTAAGTTTTGTTGTCACCGATGTAGTCCTCATGCTGATGCATGATCCTTTGAATGTCATAAATGTCCCTTTGACATTTCCCATGGTACCCAAGATAATCCATAACCAATCCAAAAATCCAGAGACTGAGGTGGGACTACCACAAGCCAAATACTAAAATATTCTCATATTGTTGGGCCTTAACTGACAAACAAAGACATGAAAGGAACTGACCAAACCAACAGAAACAAAGAACATGCTACTAGTAACCATATTTAACACAAATCCGAGGAACTAGAAATTGAACCAGATTTGTCGATAACAAAAATCACATGATGTGGTAGGTTCTTCAAATTGTAGGTCATTCATGTGAATGGTGCTTTAGAGTATTTATGTGAATGGAGTAATAGATGGCTTATTATAGATAGTAGCTACCGCTGACAAGCTAAAATGTTTATGCTCTATTTTTTTATTTGAGTTTGTCACAAAGTTTAAATGGCACCTATATCTCACACAGTAAGCACATAGAGAATAGGCTAGATTTTTATAGCTACATACTACCAAAATCAATGGACTGTAGCAATGAGTTAGCATACAAAATAAAATTACCCATTATGCAGGTAAACTTGAAGTGAAGAAAAGCTAGGTGAAAATCTCTCTTAGAAATCTTTTTGAAGCTCAACAAGAACTCTAACGAATTTATAATTTTCTGAACATTCACAAGAATGCCACTAAGGATCAACTGGAAACCAAATTTCTCTCTAATGATGAAAGTAAGAATATGATATGATGGCATAAACTCAATTATGAATATTTTCTATTATCTATTATCCCGTGTGTTATTTTGTAGCTCGATCAAAATCAAATTTAATCATGAAAAAAGGGGCATATAACTGCCTTCGGGTGTTAATTGGGTGTAGCTTAGGTGGCTAGGAGGAAAGTTCTTATACTCCCCATCTAAGTTCAAATCACACTTTGCAACATTGTTACTCTCTTTGTACTTTGCAACATGGTTTCTTTATTTGTGAGCCAATGGTTGCTCTCTCTCTCTAAATGCTTCTAAAGATGGGTACTTTACATTGAAAGCCTTGATGAATTATAGAATTTATCTCTGGGGTCAGCTGAGGGAACTTTTCATTAATAGATTGAAGGGTTTCCCGTTGTTTGCAGGGTTGGCATGGGTTCTGTACATATAGAATCAGTGGTTAATTTCATGATGATGCTTTCCTATCATCATATTAGGATCCATCGTATTATAGATACAGATTTTTATCCTAGGGTCCTCGAAGACTAATTGTTGAGTATACTAAAAATATTACCAATAGGTCTGTAATTGGAACCAGTACTATTACCCACTCCGCTTCAACTTCATCTCGTACTCATTTTGATTTTTGTTGTGGAATGAAGTAGACATACTTTTCACTTCCAACTGCCAGAACGATGGTTTGCACCTCATATGCATTGAATACACTATTCTTCTTTATATTAGAGAGAATGTTGATACAAAATAAGGTGATTTTAACCCCTCATACTTGTAGTTTTCACTGTGAATTCCAAAATTTAGTAAATTTTTAATTCCTAAATCCAGTCAAAATGATTCACCACTTTGTAGCAATACTTTCTGGCTTGGTGATGGCATTGAGAAATCCCTGGAGTATTATTCTATTGCAGCCATTTTCATTCTCTTGTTGTTTTTTGCTGCAATAGATGGTCTATCCATAACTATGACTCTACTCAAAACCTAAAAGTGGATCATCATTAAATCCCAGCTCCCTCACTGCATTCTAGGGACATTAGATAATCTATGTTGCCTAGTAGTGGGGATGCATCCTAGTGTTTAATACTCCATAGAAAATCACTTGTATACAAAGGGATTATGTCTGCTTTCTAGTCAAGCAAAATCCTCTTTGATCCAAGTAAAACTTATACTTGTTTTGGAAAGATAAATTTGGGTGTATTTTGCTAAAGTAGATTGTAAATCATAACTATAAAATTAAATTAGTAATTATATCCAAATGGACAAATCACTTAACCAGTTTAGATTGAAGCATAATTGCACTCTCATCACATATGTCTTGCACAAAGAGGTTAATTGGATGGTAAACAAACTGAGCAACATTTGCAAACTAGAAAGAAGCTATCAGCCTACCACTCATGACATATGATAGAGAAATCAAAACATTTTTCTAAAACTTTACTTGTAAATATTACCAAGGAGAATAGAAAAAGCACCTATGATAGTAGCGAAGGAAAATAAATGGGGACATGATATTGCATCACTTCATCATTCCTTGGTAGAGAGCATCATGGGTACATATTCCGAGGAAAATCATGCCTTTTTTCTACTTCCTTTGAGGGAAAAATCCAATTGTTTTCCTATGCTGATATGAAGTGTATCAAACTTATTTCAAAGTGTACCAATGCTGAAATATGATGTGGTGAGATAGATTACTCCCTAATTAGGCATATGACTACTTTTTAGTGTCTAATTCAGATTACATGAAAGGTACCTCAATTAGAAGAGAAGGGCATTGGCAACATGCAATATGTATCTATAGCTCTAGCATAGAATGGTGACCTAGATGTAGTGAGGGAATTCTTTCAACATCATTTTTTTGAAATTAACAGCTCCGTCGCTCTAGTGATGAATGTTTGTGCAACTCTTTAATGGGCTTTCTATACTAGCGATGGAATTTCCGTCGCTAGTATAGATAGTGTGTCAAAACATTAAATGCATTCTCACGTTCTCATCGCTATAGAGATAGAACCTCGTTGCTACATCAATGGCACCTCATCGCTACAGTGACGGCATTTGATGGTAGTGACTACATTAATTGGCATGTGGTGTGTATCTACAGCGATGGAGCCTTATCTCTATAGCAACGGAACCTTGTCACTACAACGACAACACCTCATCGCTACAGCGACACAGTTTGATTTTTTAAACAAATTACGCTTCATTTTGTAGAAATTCAGGCCTGCAGTAGATTAATTTCACTCACAGCAATTAACAATTAATCATGCAAAATTATCAACAATAGAGACTGAATATGGAGCTGTAACACAAAATTATATTAACTGAGTGTACAATAGCCAACCCTGTAATAACATAGGCTGCTGAATATATAGAATACATGAGCAAATCGAATGCATGAGGAAGCATCCAAATCTAGCATAAAGCAGGCTTACCCAAAATAGGCAAATCCCCCATAGGTGTAAAAAGCTGATCCGAAATCTATCAAGGACCCCACGAATTAGCAAGGGCGCATGGGCAAGCTAAAGAGTGGTCAAATGGCAGCTCATACATGCAAAAGCGTGGAGGAATGAGTGGAGGAGGAAGAGGCAACAAAGCTGATTCACCTCACCTAGTCTTGCTTTCCTATGTGCCTTAAAACACTGAAAAAGCAGGGAATAAAGCAGAAAAAGCAGATGGGCGCCTAGGAGGCCAGGAATAAAGCAGATTCGATTCCTAAAGCTCTCAAGGGCGCTACATGAGTCAAATATGGCAAGTTTGACCTCTATGGATAGGCAATTAGCAACTTGCACATGGTGGGACTCATGGACTAGGAAAATAAGACAAAATAAATGAAATAATGTCTAAGTGGGTAAATACTATGGGTTGATTATTCTAACACATTTCTTTTGTGTCTCTATAGAGATGAACTGTGGAAAGTATTACTAGAGCGAAGAAATCTTTGCCACCAAAAAAAGGGGTCATGATCATCACTATAGAAACAAAAAAGTGTTGCAATACCAACGATTTTCCATCGAAAAAATGTGCACATGAACTAGTGTTTACTGATTCATACTAGGCTAGAGACAATACCGACATAAAATCTATCTTGGGGTTTGTGTTCATGTTGGTATTTGGACCAATCTTCTTGTCAAGTAAGAAGCAAGCAACTCTTTCTCTCTCTTTAGCTGAAGTAGAGTGTCAAGGGGTTGTAAATGCATGTATTCATGTAGTTCAGCTACATGGGAATCTAACAAAGTTTGGAATTCACACTTCTCCTTCAGCATTCATTTCCTGTGAGAATCAAAGTGCAATTAAAATCTCCAACGATCTAGTACATAAGAAATAGACCAAACACATAGAAGTCCATATGCACTACATTTGGGAACTAGTGCATAGTAAGTCTACTATCATTCAACATTACTAATCTACAGAGTAGCAGGTTGCATGAATATTTACAAAATATTTTAGTGAGAATTTTTATCTTAGACCTATTCTTGGTGTGAAGGTTTGATACAGTTTTTAGTTCCTGGTTCACTGTTCATTTTGAGGGGGGAATGAGGTTCCCATGAGGTTTTCCCTTTTCCTCAACTTATTGAGCAGATACGTTTTTTAATTAGACTGTATGGGTGACCTTTGGTCTCAATTGCTAGGGCCCAGGTTGTCCAATCTTGGATTAAGGGCGGATCTTAGGGTTATTGCATTTCTCCATTTTTAGTTGAAATTTCAATTTCCTAGTGGTATCCTGTGAAATGACACTTCTTCATCTGAGTACTGACACTAAATACAGCAGTACACAAAAGGACAAAATGGATAGAAGTTTCCCAAAAACTATAGATGAACATGTTCCTTAATACATCTTATTCCTTCCCATATTTCCCATGTTTTTCATTGAGCTTAACTTGTAATCACAACTATTGGCATTGCAGCTCGCAAGTCATTCGTGGGTAGCCACATTTGCAAACCATAGTTACATGATCAAACTGTGCATTCGCAAGTTTCCTTTATAGAACCCATGATCCATTCCACACTTGCTAGTATACATACCCATGGCTACATTAAGCCAAATTTAAAAAATAAAAACATGATTAGTCAATGTTAGTTAGGTCCATAATCATAACTTCCCCAACCTCCCTAACCATCTCAAATTTTGTAACTCCCCCCAATCACCAAGTATAAATAGAAGGGAGGGGTTGAGGTTGAGGATGAATCTTAAGAGATAAAGGTTATGCTAGAGGAATACCTTTGGAGATTTGCAACAGTAGAACTTGGTTCCTTAGCCAACATAGGAGGACTTGTATCAGATATAGGCTATATCTTTCACTACTACTTATCAATAAATGGACATTTTCTTCCACGATTGGTGCACCAATGTTCTTATGTGTTATGATTCATGAATTCTATTTTCATTTTATTGCAATTATAATGTTTCATTAATCTTTTATATAACATCTAAGGTTTCTGTAGGAAGGCATCTCTCTCTTTTGTATGTGTGGATCATCCTGGGGCTTCTGGATCATTTGGAGTGAAGTTTCAAAGCTAGGACAAGTATTCATAAATAAGGTGCATTAGATGTCTTCCCTATTTCTCTCTCAAATTTCTAGATAGTTGTATGTCTACAAGTTTGATATTTGTATGTTGGTGACCCCAAACCCTTAGGTCATAAGGTATATTTTCTTTGAATAGTAGAACTGGCGACTCCACTGGGGAGTTTAACCTGTTTTGGGTCTGTTCTTGAGGTTTTCCCTATCCAGTTTGCTCTATTTGTTTCTGTTAGTGTCTTTCATGTGTTTTAATTTTATTTTGCAGTGTTTGGTGTTTAGGTTCCCTTTGGCCGTCATTTTTTCTTTTGAAAAAAAAATCCTATAACCGCAGGTTTCTAGTACATATAGTAATGGTTTCCTATTGCATTCTCGGGGTGACTGTATATATAGTCACGATCCATTCATGGGTTGTTTAAGTAACAGTCATGATTTTCTATAGGGGTAGGTCAGTTTGCCAGGTTTTTTCCTGAATTCAGCATTTTGACTCTTGAGGTCTCTGTAGGGTTCCTTCTTTAGCATTGTATTGTTGTTGTTAGTAGATGCATTTCACTTTTACTTTTTGATCAAGTGTCCTTTGGCTGACAAAGGTTTGAATCCTTGTTTGTAAGTGTGTTAGGTATTTCCTTCTCGGTTGTTTGGTTTGAGTTCTTGTGTCTCTATTGGTTGTTGGTGTCTATCAGTCCTTCTAGAGCATTGATTTTCCTATGATCGTTATTCTAGTGGTCTAGGTTAGTCACTTTTACCAACTTTTGATCTATTTGTCTTGTCAAGTCAATAGTTTTTTCCAAGTTAGGGTTTGAGTCATATTTTCTTTGCTTGTTGAAGATTGTTACTGTAAATATATGACTATTATCACTTGCATCTATACATGTTCATCTTGCTTAACTTAGTTAGGTGCATTTAATTGCATGAAATTTTTGAGTTTTTTGAAAAGAAAGACAAAAGGTAGTTTTTAGTTGCATAGCTAGTCCTAGTCTAGACTCTTTGCATTAGTTTTTTTTTCCATTATATTCAAAAAACCAAAAATATAAAAGTCTTGTGTTTTTCAGAATTGTTTAAAAGGTTTCATTAGTTTCATTAAAAAGAAAAAGAAAAAGAGCATTGTTATTTGCATTTATTTTGAAGTTTTTAAATCACATTTGCTTTCACATGTTGAGTCCAAACACCATTGAGTCCCACTTCACCACCACTGAGTAATAAATCCTTAAAAATAATGCTTAATATAAAATTTATTAGTAATCTTTCTTTTTATAGGTTCAATCATCAACTAGCTTAGGCTAGGTTCTTGGACTAGGAGATTTTAACTATCCAAAAGAAATTTGATTTCAGACATAGTGGCCCATATTTAGGTAAATCCAATTTTACAAGGGATAATACTGAAATATCTTCTAACACAAGAGTTAAGCACGAGGTCGCGTGAGAGCTTGGTTGCAAAGATAACCCTCCAATACCTCTTTTGATCGTATACCAGGATTGTTGTGTGTATGAGGGTTCTATCAATACCATTTATTGGGCCCCGTGAGGTGGTGGTATTGTTAAAATTTTGGGCTTAGATACCCTTCCCATGCACATCAGTCAGGACAATGAATTTTTCGTCAAACTCTCATTGTAGATTTGGTAGCCTTACTTTCCATACATTAGGTTCTTACACAGGCATAATTGGAAGGCTATTTTTAATGCTCCTAGGGTGGACTTGGAAGGTAACCTCGATTGATAATTTGGGAGGGTGGTTGGGTGATTCTATTGCTTGCACCGAGAAAAATATTCACGAGACGCCAAGTAACTACTCTTTGATCTTCATTGGTTGGATTTGGGCCCAAATCATCCCAAATTTTCATTGGAAGGTGTATCTTTTACCTCTTCTGTCTGTGATACTTAGGAAATTTTTTAGCGTATTCTCTTTGTTTTGCATGTGTTGTAGTTAGACCTTTTATATGTGTGAGTCAAGTGTTTAGCTGTGGAGAACCATCCTCTCTGTAGGTCTAGAAGGTTGCAAAAACTTCCTCCATCTTTAACAATGGAGCCTCCACCGCCACCTCAAAGGCGGAGACTTGACACAGACAGTTCTTTTGAACCAGCTGGTGTTAACAAAGTTCTAGGTGAACCATAACTTAGACTTACTCAGGAAGAAATCCCACGAGTAGAGATAGAAGACTTGCACGATGACAAGTTTGCAAGGAATTACAATACACCTCTAACTGATTTGAACAACCCTGTAATAGTCCAAGTCCTTCCTTTCAATTCACATATTTCTGGTGTTTCTTTTAGTCCAAATATGTCTAGTACAAGAGAAGTCGTGTCTACCCCTACTTCAGCCATGTTGGCGAGTGGAGTCTTGCCCACCCCGGTGAGTGCTCCAAGACCTAGTGCATCTACTACACCTCTTTCTCTAAGTGCTCGAATGGTCAATCCCTCAACACCTTCTAATGTTATAGGTTAGTCTAGCGGGGTGATCACTACAATTACCAGTGTACCTTATACTTCTTCTCCTTTCATGTAGAGTGTTTAAAGTGGTCCAAGTGGGTCCACTTATTTTGTCTAGGGATTTCCGTGGAGTGGAGCTCATATTCCTCCATCTACACCTTATGTAGGTCCATCACCTAATTATCTGGGTGTGTCATCTAGGAACCAAAAATCCTTCATAGGTTACAGTTTTCATACCTCCAGCCAGGTTTCGGCCGCTTCGTTTGGGACCTCTCCCTTGTCACTATTCAGTGGGGGAATATCTGCTCCTACCTTTCAAACTCCATTTTCGGCTAGAGCAAGACAAACCACCTATCACACACAACACGTCAGTAATCCTTTGGATTTCAGGTGGAACCCATTTCAGAATAGTGCAACAACATCACAGCCTATGGCTAGGGGAAACCCCACCTTTTCTTTTGAGAGCCCTAGGTCAGGTACTTCCACACCCCAGACTCCTCAATATCAAACCCCATCTAGGCCAAAAAATCCTTTCTTAGCAACATTAAACTTGCCAAATTTGTCTAAACTAATGAATGACCTCGTATGCCATAATGTGGAATGGCCACCTGTACCCATCAAACTGCCCTCATACATCCCAAAGTTTGATGGGAAAACTAGTGAGGATCCGGGTTCTCACATCACCACATTTCACCTTTGCTGCTCTTCCAAGTCACCGAACGATGACTCCATTCAGTTGAGACTATTTCAAATAATGTTAACTAATGTCATGGATAATGGTATATCGAACTGTCATCAGCTACATATATTGATAGCTTCCTTGACTTAGCAACTGTGTTCCTAAATCATTTTCAAATTCATGTCTAGTATGATGTCGGTACAGACTTGTTGTTGACTTTTTGACAGAACAAGGCCATGCACATATCCGATCATATTTAGGAGTGGTGAAGGAGAAAGAGGCTTATCAAAGCCAACATTCCTCCCAATTTCTTATTGGATTGGTTCTTGAAATATTTATTGCCTTATATTTCTAAGGATGTGTCCACATCGGTAGTTACCATAGAGGAATAAGCAATCCTCAGGTCCTAGTAGCTAGATCTAATCTATGCTCAATTTAGGAATCTATATGAAATCATCCCTGAGGTGTCAAGGTCTATGAATGATCTAGAGAAACCCAAGCCTTGACCTTGTGCTGATGGTGTGGTTGGTTCAGTAAGTTCACCCACTGTAGAATCACTGGCTAAGTAGCTCCACAAGCTATCAGTGAAACAATATATAGTGGAGGCAGCTAAGGCTGCCACTCCCTCACTGCAAAATTCTAATGTCTATTCCGTATAGTCTTCCCAAAAGGGAAATCAGCATCCCGGTGGGAAAAATAATAAAGGGAAGAAGAGTGAGGGGAAACAAAATAAACCAAAACCCACAAATAATGCTAAGGGGGGTAAGAAAGATAAGAAGAAGGTTAAGTTTCCATGCACATTGTTCCAAGGAAACCATCTTAATTATCAATTCCCCTTAATGGATCAAGCATAGAAGCTTCTTAAGAAAAACAACCGATTGTCCTAAAGGATCCCTTTCCCCAAGGACAGAATGCAGATTCTTCTTCAAAATATGTTGGGGGCACACATAGTGCTCCTACTAATCACATTTATATCAACATGGTCCAATCTAGTACTTTCTTACATACAAGAAACAAAAATTATGAATTGGAGGATCAAGATAAAGGTAAGTCTATTGCCAAAACTTCAACTCCTCTCACCATTGAGAAATTGGTTGAACCTATTCCCAAGATACCAAAAGGTGTCTTCAAGAAGACATTCCACAACCCTAATGCCAGGGATGCTTCTAACTACTCTGTGGTAGAAGACTTATCTCAAACACCTTGTGCGATGTCGGCATTGGAAACACTATAGAGTTTCCCTTCTCAAAGGGATGCACTCTTAGAGGCCATAGTTAGTATGGATTCATAGAGCTTGCTGGCCAAATTTAATATTTATGATGTTAAACTACACCTACCATACCATGTGGCCTTTTCAATCGATGTTTTCCGTCGAATAAAAACCATTGGACAAATGGTGGTTGATGAAAGTACTTCCACGTGTCATGTCGATGTCTTGTTGGAAATACTTGGGAACCCTAGAGTTGGTCCCATCAAACACTTTACTTATTGATTTCGATGGAAGGTCTTTTCATCTACATGGTATCCTATTAGCTTTCGAAATAAAACTGGCAGGGAAAGCAGTGTCTGTTAAAGCTGAAGTGATTAATGCTCCCTTGGACTATAATCTTCTTTTCGTGAGAATATGGACTTATGCCATGTGTGATATTCCCTCATCTGTGTTCCAAGCCTTAGTGCTTCCGCATGAAGGGATTTTGGTTACAGTCGACCAACTTAGTTTTAATCGAAAGGGTCGTTTGGAAACTAATGAGTCCATGGTACCATGGATCGATCAGTTGAAACCGGTGAATGAAATATTAGGAGTTGGAATGTGTACATCATTGATGGACACATTCAATATACCAACTCCTATTAAATTCTTAGTTTCAATGAGTGTTGGGAAGTATATCACTATGGTTGTGGATAGAACTAGCCCCTGGCTCCTCCCTTCGCAAGAATAGCCTCAAGTTCCCTTATCAACAGTGGAAGTAGCTTATCAATGTATACCTAATGTTGTTGTTGATTCCATCATGACTCCTCCTCCAGTGTCAGAGGAGTCGGATGAAGCCTATCTTCCCGCCTGGGTGGAGAACTCCACATATTCCTATGATTGCTTAGATATGGTTTTTCCTTTTGATGAAGCCATTCTAGAAGCCATGATTGGACCAAAAAATATTTGTGAATACCTTCACCACAAGTCCTTCTTCCTTCCATAATTAAGCAATATTGAGAATTCATATTTCCATGTGAGACTAGAAGAAGGTGATCTGTCGATTAATCCTTTCCTAAGGAGGGGGTATTTTCCATGAGGAATATGGAAAAAATATCTATCACTATTCTGATCAACATTTATGCAAAACCTAATGTTATGGAAAACATGAATATCGATGAAAATTGTTCTCCGAAAGAGATTTCCATTTACACTTCCTTGTTTAAGTAATTTCACGACATCTTTTCCTAGTCATATGAGGAGATGCCAGGATTTGATACATATATAGTTGAACATGAGATTTGTACCTACCCTAATGAAAATCGTGTTCAACATAATATTATACCTATAAATCCATGAAAAGCGGCATCCGTCAAGGCTGAGGTGGAGAAATTGTTGAAAGCAGGGTTTATTTACCCGATTTCTCTAACGGAATGGGTATCCAATCCCGTTCCAATGGATTAAAAACAAGGGACTATAGATGTTTTCACTGACTTTCATGATTTAAATAAGGCGTGTCCCAAGGATAACTACCCCATGCCATTCATCAACCATGTTATTGATGCTTATCTGGGTAGTGAGGTATTTTCGTTCATGGATGGTTTTCTAGGCTATAATCAAATTCAAATAAAATCAGAAGACCAGCAAAAAATGACCTTTATTTGTCCTTGGGGAACCTTCACATATAATAAAAATCCCTTTGGTTTTAAAAATGCCGTAGCTACTTTTCAGTGGGCAATGAATTTTTGCTTCTATAATATAAAGCATATTGTTGAACCGTACTTGTATGATCTATGTGCCCATTCTCGCAAGAGGAAGGACCATCCATACCATCTTCATTTTATTTTTGAATGATGCAAACACTATAAAATACGCTTGAATCCCCACAAGTGTGTTTTATGTGTCGAGTCGGGCGGTTACTCAGGTTCATTATTTCAAATAAAGGTATACAAGTGGATCTGTTAAAAGTTGAGGCCATTGTAAATCTACCTCCTCCTCGTTCGATCAGGAAACTGCAGAGTCTGCATGGTAAATACAATTTTCTTCAGTGTTTTATCATCAACTATTCCAAGATCACAAAGGGTTTCATGTTCTTGCTGAAGCAAGACACCCCATTCTTGTGGGATGAAACTGCATAACACGCTTTTGAGGCATTGAAAAAGGATTTATTATCGGCTCCTCTCTTGTCTCCACCATATTACACTAAAGATTTTATATTGTATATGGCTGCATTCGAGTCGATGATAGGAGTAGTACTATTTTAGGAAGAGAATGAGCTCAGAGATCATGGTTTCTACTACCTTAGTCAAGCATTACCAGGTCCGAAACTTAGATACTCGCATGTCGAGAAGTTGGCATTGGCGGCAATCTATGTCGTCTAGAGGATGAGACACTATATCATGTTGAGGACAACCACAGTGTTTGTATATGTCAATCCTTTCCAGTATGTTTTATCCCAACAAATAATCGGGGGAAAATTTAATAAATGGATCATCATTCTCTAAGATTTTGACTTGGATTTTTAGTCTGCTAAGTCTAAAAAACCCTTAGTGTTTGTGGAACTCATCTCATAATTCCCTACAGAAGAGACTATAGTGGTAGAAGAATACTCATTACAAGATGATTATATCTTCTTAATATCAAATTATGATCCCTGGTACGGAGATATCCTAGTATATCTCAAGTTTCATGCGTCCTTCTTACGAGAAAATCGACATAAGTTTTGAGTTAATGCGAAAAACTATCTTATCATCAGGGATACCTTGTACCGATGAGGGCTGGATTCTATCTTACATCGGTGCCTCGCCCACGATGAGGTAGAGCACATCCTAAATGATTCCCATAGTGAAGTGTGTGGGGGTCATTTATCTGGGTTAGCAATGACCCAAAAGATGTAATATGTCGGTTATTTCTGACCCACTATCTTTAAATATTGTGTGGAAGTTGTAAAGCATTGTCATCCCTGTCAACTCTATACCAGGAAGATGTGGTCACACCCTGCTCCTTTATTTCCTGTCATCACGGTAGGGACCTTCACTAAGTGGGGGGTTTATTTCATGATGCACAACCCAGTTTCTATTGGGGGGGCACAAGTATATCATTTTTGTTGTAAACTATTTTACGAAGTGGGAAGAGGAAATGCCTACCTTTAAGGATGATGGATAAAAGGCCGCATTTTAGTCTTCAACCAAGTCATTGCTCAGTTCGTAATCCCAATGCATATTTTCACTGACCATGGCGATCACTTTTGGAACAGCATGACAACTAAGTTGAACACTATGCTAGGGTTTAGACAATATCATTCACCTTTATTTTACCCTCAGGTGAATGCACAAGTAGGGGCGGTAAATAAGACCTTGAAAACCATTCTTAAATGCACAATCAACGTGATCAAGTCAAATTGGCATATCATGTTGTATCCTGCACTTTGGGAATATCATACTAATCTCAAGACTGCTATAGGTTTCCTTCTTTTCCATCTCGTTCATGGGGTGGAAATAGTCACACCATTTGAGTACGAGATCCCATCTCTAAAAAAAAAAATCATGTGCTTCTCGACACTACCGATCTTCAAGAACATTTTCTTCACTTAGAGAATCTAGATGAAAAGTGTAGAGATGTACTTACTACAAACGAGTCTCATAAGAACTGGGTCAAAAACAAGTATGATAAAGTCGTTAAACCTAGAGTTTTCTCTGAGGGAGAAAGTTTCTTTCTTTGGGATCAGGAAAAGGAACCCTTGGGGGCAGGTAAGTTTAATTCCATGTGGTTAGGCATGTATGTTGTGTCAAAATTTTTAAATGAGGGAGCTTATGAGTTAACCGATTATGATGGTAACAAGCTACTGGAGCCCAAAAATGGGCTCTACCTGAAGAAGTACTATGCTTAGGCATGGTACGTTTTCTTGTATTATTATTGTATGTTTATGTACAATAGGTCATTACTGGTTAGCTTTTCTTATATAGTATGCTTGTTGTTTCAAATGTCATTTGAGTGGTTTGTAGGTTTGTTGATGGCGTCACCTGTAACACTTGCAATCTGGCTTCACCTGCCTAGGTAATTTATGCACCCTCAGGACAACTGATTGCCTCTGGTGGCTCCTATATAGGTCCTGCAACTAATAATATGGCTGAATACAATGCGTTCATTGAGCTTGTTTGGGATTCTATGTTGCATGGTATTACCCATCTAGAAGTTAGGCTTGACTCCCAGTTAATGGTTTCTCAGCTTAATGGTGATTATCACGTGAGACACTCTACCTTACTATGTCAAATTTTACGAGTCAGGTTACTTGAAAGTAATTTTGAATACATTTCATACAATCACATTTCAAGAAATCAAAACAGAATCACTAATGTATTTGAAAATTATATACTCGATTGGCACTTAACACGTACATTGTAAAATAAAAATATATAGACACACTTGAAACACATGTATATAACCATATGTGTGTGTGTGTGTCTGTGTGTGTGTGTGTGTGTGTGTGTGTGTGTGTGTGTCCATAAATACATCGATTTTGGTCTAAAGATCTTGTCATAAGTACATCAAAATACAAAAATAGGATCAAAATCTGTAAAATTCCTAGATCTAGGGCCAATCCTCAACCTCCTCGGCTGCGATTGCCTCCACAGCCTCCTAGTAACAAAGCACATCCCTAGTTACCATTCAAATTAGGTGTAACCAGGATGGAGGAACTATAACTACATGCTCATGCATCCCCATAGGGATCCTTTCCATCCTGAGAGTGGGGACATCATGGATAACCATGGCCAGCTTCCCCTCTACTACACAAAGCATCGCATCGTCAGCACCAATCTCCATAGGCTGAACAAAACTATCAGGGATGTCCTTTAGGCCGAACTGGTCAAACATCTACATATCAGCATAAAGTATGTCAAACTCAAGTACATATGTATATATTTTTATGAACAAAAAATTCATAAAAAATGAATAATGAAAAAGAAAAATTCATACCATTCTCTCCCCATGATCCTCCAAGAGGGAGGATAAGCTCTGGATCACCCCTAAAATCCAATCCTGCATAGGGGAACTTCTAAAGAGCAGGTACCTCTCTACTCCACCATGATTAGAAGTCGACATAATATTCACTCTGGATTCCACCTCTACCACCATGTTGGAGGAAAATGTCACCCCACCGGGTGAGTCTAGGCTCATTGGGTGGGAATAATAGTGTCACCGTGGAACTGAGGGCAGGAACCCTCAAAGAGAAGAATGCAACCAATATGCTCGCATATCCAAAATTCTTCTTTCTATCCCTCCTACAGTCAGATAATTGTTTCTTCATAGTCGGGACTAGTCTCAAACACTAATCAAACAGTGCACCCCACATACAATCTACTGCTACTGCTACATGCATGTGTGTCTGCGTTGGTTAGTTTAGATCAGAATATCCTACAAATATAACTACGGTGCTTCCCAAGGCTTTTAGTGGAAATCTTCTGTGTAATTGGGGATTTGCGTCCCCTATTTCTAAGTCCTGAGTAAGCACTAAGTATTGATATAATATTGAACACTAAGAGGGTCACTGCCCCGGCTGGTACCCTCCAGGTTCATAGGTGCTCCCCTGCGAGAAAATGTCGTAATAAAATATATGTTTTCTATGGTCAACTCCAAGGTTTCCCCTTTGAGTTCAAATAGCCCAAGCTCGTGGTCCCACAAGCTCACTAGTGTCTCCAATAAATGGACTTATGCACGTATATTTGACATGCAGTATAATTTCAAATATCTTTGCAAATATTGCAAAGTCACGGGATCTCCCATTGCATCACGATCAATGTCCTCGTGCTCCTTTTACGTCCATTCCAACACCATGATTTGTTTCCCAAGAAACAATTCTATCATTATATTTTGATAAAAATAATTTTCATTATTAATTTTTGAAAAAAAACAAGTCTGCATAGTAATCGTGCCTGTGTAGTGTGCACATCGCGAACCACTTGCAGGTTACACTACAAAAAACTCATGGTTATAAATTGCATTCGTGGGTATAATGAAGGCCACTCACGATTACACCATGGTTCCTTTAGGGCTGGAAAAAAACCCATAAATTGACCATTAAAATTAAAATTAGAATGCATGAAATTAAAGAGGAGGGAGAGAAGAAGAACCTACAACTTGCGGATTCGAAAATGGTCCAATAGATTTCCCACAACGATCAATCGAAGTAAGGAGGTAAAATAGCTAAAATTGGTTAAAAAATCAAAATGGTATGTTTTGTTTTGATTTTGAACTATTTATAGTACAAATTTGAAATTTTTACCCACTTTGTATAGTTTAAAGTCATTTTTTATTATCTGAACTAATACCATCTGTTTTTCCTAGCTACTACAGGTCCTGGATGATTCAAAAGTTGATCTCTGTTGCATATAAGGAAGGATTGGGTCTTCGCTACATACTTTGCACTTATACCTCATCCTTCGTTTAACCCTAGGATCTTTTTTCATCCATGGACTATGGTGTAAAACCACTCTTTACCTTGTACACATCATTGTTCATCCTTGGATAGGATCTCCTTTACATGGGTAACCCTATTTTAGAACATGTTATTGTCTTTCTGGTACCCATGTCGCAATTGTGTTAGGTTGTGGGAGCCTTTGTAGTTGTTGTTTCCATGAAAAAATGAACCTCATTTTGTGTCTTTTTACTAAGCTACACCTGATTATAAGGCTCCCCATCCTTATGGAGTTATCTTTAGGCCCTGGTCTGACTCCTTAAAATTGACTAGAAAGCCGAGTAAACTTGTTCATTCAGACTCGTTAAGGTAAATTGAATGATCATTCACATCGGTGGTAGGTTATCTCTTTTTCGGACCATGTGGATTATTTATGAAAAATGAACACTCTATTTTCTTCAGAATTTAGAAGAGTATCTTTAGGCATAGGATTATTTCTTTTCTGGACCTGAAGGACTAAACTTACAGAAAGGGAACATTTTTCGAGCTTAGTTTTCTCTTTTGTGTGCTTTGGACCTAAACATGAAAAATATTTTGAGCATACTTTATGTCTTTTTCATGCCTGTTAAACCCTAAAGAACAAAGCATTGAGTTTAATGTTGTAAGTACATTTTCTCGTAAATAAACGAAACTTCCTGAGTGATATTGCCTTCCTTCACACTAGTTAAACATAGGCTATATACTCTTTTGAAGGTGCATTGGTTTGGTGATAGTTTACCCCTTTTTCAGACCTTTCCAACTAAGTACGAAAAAGGTATACCTTAGTTATTCATAAGCTAAGAGAGTTCTCATGTGGATTGTTTTATACTTTTTTAGACTCAAGAGACTAAATTTACGAAGAAATTCCCCCCCTAGAGTCTTCTTTGGAGTTTTTGGACTATTTGAAATTCCCGATACTCATGTCTCAGTTTTCCACTTCCATTTCAGTTATCTCTTCAAGTTATTACTCCTCCACTTGTCCTTTATACATGGGAAATCTGATCATGTATCCTACATGACAGATAAGTCTATTTTTCATATATGAAATTATAAAGTTCCCTTGGATCATCTATGTGTCGTGCTCACTGTTCAAGGATCATTACCTCTATCTAATCATCCCGATTCCCATCATTTTCATTCCTAAGATTACAATGTGTCTACCTTCCCTCATCCAGTATTCCAGTTACTCTTGTGATTTGTTGAAGGATTCATTTCCTTCCTCTTCGCACTATGACTTCTTATCAGTATATCTTAAAGATGAAGACCTAGAGTTCCGAAGATGGTACCTTAGGATTCACTACTCATATTGGTGAACTCATTTGCTTCAGTTGTCAGCATCACTTGTTTACTGACACTCTGATGAATTCATTCCATGTTCGACATCAGCTCACATATTCACATGGTAGGAGTTGTATTTGTTACTATGGATTTGGATGAATACCTTAGGTTTGTTATCAAGAATATATCACCTTCTGCGGACAGAAGATGTTCCTCTAGTTTGAATGGTTTAGGTCCAGAACAAATGAGTGAATAACTCGATTGAAGACCTTCCCTGAATGTTATAGACGCCTGGAATGTAACTCTGATGAAGGAACTGTATACCTGTAAAACAGATCAAGCATACAAAGACATCAAAGAGACCAGAAAATTATCTACACATCCATATTAGTGACTAGGGAATCCAATAACATATATGTGAGATTTTACGCAAAAAACATGGGAAGGAAATCAAATTTGCATTAGAAAATAAATGAAAGAGCATACAACCATGTGCCTTAGTGTCAATAAACTCATTCACAAGACTAGCACCTTGTCCCCGATAGCTCCAACTTGCTCCACAATTTCTCTCTGATGGATTAGGCTAGGGTATCAATTCAATAGCATAACTCTACTATTCTTCTCTCCCCCTCAACCATGGAGTATGAGCTTGTATTTATGGGGCTCAAATAGATAGGATGGTTGAGAGATTGGTGGGTGAGGTGGCTACAAGATCCTACAAAGAGGTATCTCAACCTTAACCAACCCAGGTGAGTAGGGATAAGGTTAGACACGAGGCTCTTGTTCTAGAAGCCTCGAGAAACCTCCTTTTCTACACTTTTTTACCAAGGGCACCACTTATAACCCTTTATGATAGAGCGGTGATGGGTAGGAACCGTGCCAACAACATAAGTTAAAGACGGTGGCACCACCTTGTTCTCACACAACTAGTGCGGTTTTAAAAAGGGTACCGCTTATCTGCTTGAGGGAAAGAGCGGTGCTACAATTTTGTATGTTGGAATCAACACCTAGAGAAAAATTCTCTTCAAGTTTGGGATTTGAGGGAAAATGTCTTGTGTTAGGGATCCTATCACATGCTAGTGACATATTTTGAGTGTAAAAGAATGCCCCTCAAAGCATGAGGCTAGAGGGATATGATAGGAGAGAGCTTTGATAGAGAAAGTTGTCAGTTCAAGGTAAGAGCCAACTTGATTGGAGAGTGTCATCGAATAGGAATATGCAATACATCAATACCTTGACTCATGAATAGATATAACCTCATCATGGTTGTAGACCAATACAAGACAGATCCATGAGAGGAATAAACAACCATGGCTACTAGAATACAGCATAGATCCATGTGATAGAGGACTCAAACTTGGACATAGCTACCAGATATACAACGTAGATCTATTTCATACAGACACAAATTTGAGCATAGGCATGACCATACAAATGTGTATCCATGCTAGTACTTCATACAATATACTCCATTGCAACCTAGGGAGTAAGCTATGAGCGCTTAACAAATACCCAAGGTCTTCGTCTCGTCTTCCACAAAGTACGATTCTATCCATGTGATTACAATGTTCTAAATTCGAACATGGTAGAAACCACTTGATTACCAGTCAATGAGGTGAATCGTTAACAAGTGTGAGGGAAATCATCATTGATGTCAATGATTCCCAAGGTACCCTAGTACAATCTATTGAGTGTGAATAGATGTCTGATGTTGAACATTGAGTCGAATATTTTGATCAAAGGTTGATGATGTGAACCTATGTCGAAAGTGAGAGAATCTGTCATTGAGGCATATAGATGTTAAGGTACTAAACTTGTTTCTAAGACTAATTCCTGGATGATGAGCTTATGTCAACAGGAATAGTCTCGTCAAAGGAGGGCCATGATGAATTCCACATCGACAACATGAAACTCGGAACACAGTTCTGGAATTTTAAGTATGATGTAACCATAGGACTAACTCAAAAGTAACTAACAAAAAAAAAATTAAATACAGAGGTAAACTTCTTTCTTCCTTTGAACATTGGAGTTACGGCACGACAAAAGACTTGGCAGCATGACTAGACCAAACAGACACACAATGTGATAGTGGACAATGCATTCTTTTGAGAGACTCAAAGGAGTGACATGACTCATGAAAGTGGATCGACTTGTAAGTCAGCTGAATACCCAATTGACTGAATGATATTCAAATAAGTGCCATGTTCAAAGGTGACAAAAAACTGCCATTGGATTTTCAAAATGATTCCCTTCCCTAAATTCCCCCATCATGATTGATGAGTGCCTCTTTTCATTTTTACGAGTTCAAAGAGGGTAACAAACACTCGTTGAGCTTATTCGAAGACAAGTCCATTCCCATATATTTCATGAACCTAAGAAAGGAGGGGTTCATTCCAAAAAAATGGGTCTCTCAGTGTTTAATTTAATGAGTCCAAAGAAAGCAAACTCGGCATCGTTCATATTTACAGAGTCTGAACGAAGACAAAAGAAAACTTCAAAAGGTCCTTTTTTGTAAAATAGTCTATCCGAACCGAAAAAGAGATAACCTACCATCGGAGAGATGACTCTTCAAATACTTTTACGAGTATGAAGAACACAAGTACTCGACAATCTTTTCATATTTAGGGAGTCCAAAAAGAGCTTAAAGAAGACTCCATTAGGTCTCTTTTTAACGATGAACAGTTTTATGAGCCTAAAAGAACTAGAAAAAAGACTCGAAACTTTGATACTGAGTTCTGAGAGCATGACCAAAGTATCGAAACAAACGGTCGAGGAATTTTTCCGTTTTAAGGAAGTACGAAAAAGTCAAAAACAAACTTCCCATAGATTTTTACGGTTTTCATTTCTACTCCTACAAAACTCAATAGCAATGTTAATTCCTTGAAAAATGACCTTTAATGAGTCATATGGATGGATTTTATAATGATAATGATTTTAAAATATTAAAATGACATTAAAAAACCCTAAAATAGCTATAAAAGTCATTTCAAAATCAAAACATTTCACTATTTATCACTAGTCAAGAGCATTTTGGAGCAACTTTGAACCAGATCTTCAACTCTTGATTCTGGGAGAACCAACCATTCGATTTGAGCACCGTCAGAGCCAGGTAAAATACAAAACCCTAAGGTTTCACTTTTAAGCATTTAATTTTTTATTTTAGGAGGGTTTTTTCTATTTTAGGCAAGACCTAAACTTAAAAAGTGGGCACCGCTCCTTCCCCTTACAGGACAGGCGGTGCATCATGAGAACTGCATTTATAACACTGCACTCAGGCGGTACCACCGCTCTGTACAAATAGATTTCAGGCAGTGCCGACCGTGAGTTGGGAAAAATGTATGGATAGGAAAAAACACAATATTTTTATTGATTTTGATGATTGGATATGTTTCTAACTAGTCCATTAATGGTTTTTGGTAGGTTTTCAGTGGTAAAAAAATGGTGATATGGAAGGAACGATAGCATGATGATGATGATGCCCATGCTTAAAGAAATGCGGTATGTATATCCACATTAAGGAACTGCGGCCTCCTCAAGTTCTTCCGCACACCTAGTATGGTGTCTCATGAGAGATTGTTGGAGTATATACTCCATATGTGGAACCCAAAACAACAATACTTCAAGGTGGGGGCACATGTGTTGACCATCGAGGTAGAAGACATCTACTTCTTGAATTGATTGTTGAGACGGGGAGCCCCGATTTCATTAACTGGTTCCTATGGAGGGGATGTGACTACTCAAGAGATGATTGACCACTACTGCCTTCCCGGTACTAGAACTTTAGGGAAGAATATTCCCATCAAGGCATTAGTAGATCTTCCTCTCTGCACTCTTATTTTTACCATGTAGAGGCTGACTGGAAGCCAAGGGCCTCATCAGGATTCTAGGGAACACATGTTGTATGCAATAGAGGCTATGGAACCTACAGTTTTCAACTGGGAGGAGGCATTTCTACTGGTCTTTAAAGACCAGCTGACCAAGTGTCGGCAGGGAGAACTAAAACAGTTTGGCTATGGTTCTATCTTATCCTATTTCTTTTTTTATCGGATCCCATAGCTGAGACCACAAGTGGTTTTTACTGAGCTAAGGGCGAGAGACCCTCATATGCTAAGCTGGGTCAGGATCATGGCCCATACAGGATCAGGTAGAGGGGAGGTGAAGTTCAGGTCTCCATTCTTTCGATGGATTAGTGACTAGATACTCATGGTCGAGGATTATGCTTATGCATGCACTGATTTTAGGGGTGACCCTGACCTACCACTTCCACCTGGTGAGCAGTGGGGAGACATGGGTAAGAAACAAAACCCTAATATAGCTATTTGTGTTTTATGTATTTTAATGTTTTTTTTACTTTTTATGTATAGTAACGAGACATGAAATTTTCATGCAGATGTAGGAGCTGCATGACTTGGGGGATCATCCCCACTGGACAGACGAGTGGGAGCTTGATTTGTTCAATGAGGCGATGACCCTATGGGAGAGCTGGAGGAGAACCTAGAGAGGTTAACTTTGGACATACTCGATGCATCCATTGATGATCTCCCGATGTGCTATCAAAGGCACACAGCAGGGGTGCCAGACCACTTCAGTCGTTTGCTACGTAGAGTAGTTTGGGTTGTTATGTGCTACCATGAGCATCACTAGCTCTTACATGGTGTATCATTGAAAGCTTCCATAGCTTCAGATTTTTTGTATGATTTTGTGCTGCCTGAAAGCCAAGGTGCTTTAGATGAGGTCTTGTGACCTATTTTTGTAAAAACACTTTTATGTATATATATACAGACTTTTGCTTCCGATGTTTATATGCTTCAAATGGAAAATGTATTTACATGAGTTTTATATGTTTTTACTATTTATTTACAATGTTATGAACTCTGTTTAACTTTCATGCTACGAATGAGCGATATACCAGTCTAGGATATAATTTGCCAATGAATCAGCAACTGCATTGCCTTCCCTAGGGACATGCCTATAATTAATGACTTCAAATGACCTTTCCAATAGACGTACTCTCTGATAGAGAAAGATTAGTACAGGGTTTCTAATGGTGTAAACTTGGTTTAAATGACAAACCACCAATTGCGAGTCCATGAACACTACCAAGTCATGAATGTCCTTGGATGCAACCTTAGTCAAAAGACCTATGATTGCATCATACTCGGCGATATTGTTGGTAGCAGGACCAATATAAACTGCTCCTGAACTCACTAGATCATGTAGAGGGGAATAAAAAACCTAAGCACTTGAGGCAAGGTTTAAGGTATGGCAGCAAGCACCATCGGCGAAGCCATAAAAAGCCATCTAATATGCATAACCAAAACATGGTATAAACAGTCTAGACATTAAACTCAAAACCATATTGAAAGTACCAAAACACACTGAAAATCCAAATAATGTAAATATAGATAAGGTACCATACATGAATAATCTAGGCATAGTACCTCTTCAGGTACAATCCATTGCAAGGTTTCCCGAAGGGGATTGCATCATAATCCATGAGCTCATAGGCCCCTTTCTCTAAAACCTTGGAAACAATAACAGGACCATACCACATTGATTCAAAATTCCCTTTTCCTAGATTATCATGTCTCTGATCATAAGTCAGGACTAGGTCACATTCATTAAACACACAAGGTTTGAAAGATTTATCATATTGCGCCTTGACGCGTTTCTTATGTGCCTCATTAACCAAGGCAGCATCTCGTCTAGTTTCATCAAGGTTGGTTAAATATAGAAACCTTTCTTCCTCAATAAAAGTATTAGGGAGAAGTTCAATGACAAGTTTCAAAGATGGAATCTAACATTGAATAGGTAGGATAGCTTCTAGTCCATATACTAATTGAAAAGGTGTAAAACCAGTTGTTGTTTTCACTGAAGTTATATAAGCCCAAAGAGCAGAGAAGAGAGTCTAGTGCCAGTTGGATTTTTTATCTCCAACCATCCAACGTAGCATAGTTTTTAGAACTTTTTTAATGGCCTCAAATTGACCATTAGCTTGCGGATAATAGGGGGTTGAGTTTTCATGGCGAAAACCCAACTTAGCACTTAACTCTACCATCATCTGATTCCGAAAATGTGATATGTGATCAGTGACAATAGACTGAGGAACTCCAAACCTAGCTATTACATGGTTAAAAAGAAAGAGGGTGGAAGTCTTACCATCCTCTGCATATGTAGGCATAGCCTCTTCCCACTTAGTGAAATAATCCATGGCTACTATGATGTAACCATGCCCCCCAGCTGAGGTAGGCTTACAATGCATTAAATCTATCCCCCATTTGGCGAAAGGGCCGACAACAATGACGAGGTGTAACAAAGTAGGGTGGGTGCGCTTTTTTGGGTAAAAGTGTTGACAGAATCGGAATTTCTTAATAGCCTCATGAAAATATTTAAAAATAGAAGGCCAGAAATAGCCAACGCGCAATATTTTCTAAGCTATAGCCATCCCAGAAAGATGACCACCACATGCCCCAGAATGGAAGTCATTAAGAACTTGTGCAGCCTCGTCATGGGTGAGGCATCATCGGAGAATGGTATCTATACCATGTCTATACAAGGTATCATTGAGGATAAGATAGTACTTTGCATGGTGATGAATGCGACGATGATCCTCATGAGATATAGTAGGATGAAAACACTGTGTCTAGAGATAAATGATTAAATCTCCATACCATAGGTCAGTTGTGCTTATTAGGAACATAAATTCATTCGAGAATGAATCACTGGGCTAAGAATCCGTTAAAGCACAAGGAATATCACACATTAGATCGGCAAAAAATAATGACTTCTTTGAATTAGCTTTGGAAAATTCAAGATCAAACTCTTGTAGAATAAAAATCCATCAGGAGTATTTTCCCCCTAGCACTTGACGAGTCAAGATGTAGTACATAGGGTTTTGGTATGCGAGTACAGTAGTAGTGTGAAGCAGGATGTAGTGATGAAATTTTTGTACAGCAATGTGTTGGGCTTAGGGCAGACCCGAGTTCTATACTTTTGTCTTCGCACCAACAAAAGACCCACAATGTTGGCCCTTTCGGCAACAAACTGCGAACAGGTTGCAGTCTCACCCGAAACAGCTATGGGGTGCCGCAGAATCAAGTTTCTGCAAGCAAAAGAGGGATATTACTGTACCTTTAGCATTTTAACAAATAATAATCATACACTATAGGTCTTTTGACATTCACTTATATAGCTTCGTAGTTAGATAAACAAACTGTGTCTTTCTAACCCTTAACTGGGAATTCACAGCGAAGTTAGTATTTAGCAGTGATCTTACTTATCAGTTATCTACTTATCAATGCATAAAAGAACATAACAAAGACAACACAAAAGAACCACAACACAAGATATAACGTGGTTCACCCCCAGTTTATGGGCTACATCCACAGAACTGTGTTTTATTCAACTCTTTACAAAAACCACAGTTCTAATCTGCGCACTCAGCTGCAGATCCCTTCAATTCATCAAGCTGCGCACTTAGCTGCAGATCTCTGCGCACACAGCTGTAGATCCTCTTAATCACCCAAAACCCTCTGCGCACATAGCTGCAGAGTTTGTCCACGCACACAGCTGGGACTTAACATTTCTTACAAACTAGCCTTAGCTTCGCATCAAATCATCTTACATTAAAAGCCTAACCTGACTCTTTTACAAAAGTGCTTATTTATACAAGTGCACTTATTACCAAACCATGGGATTAAACCATGGGCACCCAGAACCCTAAACCCTGAACTTAAACCATGGGTTAATTACAAAAAGAGGGCTTTGACTCAACCCCGACACCCCTAAGACTATTTTGAGTCGCAACTCCGCTTACAAGCTTCCACAAAAACCGTGGAGTTACCAAAATTAAGGACCATTAAGGTGCGCGCCCCAACAAGCCCCTAAGACTCACCAGTGTCCCATCTTGGGACACTCAGCTGCTTGTCTGGTGGGAGAACTTTGTTGGCAAATATAGTGAACTGCTTGTTGAGGCCACACATGATATTGTCGGCTGCTTGCTCCTTCTCCACCAGCTCCTGCAATGTTGCCGTTGACGCTTTGCTAGCCTTTTCCTATGCAAATGCATCATACTCCTTCAAAACTTTGAGCTGGTTGTCCACAGCAGTACTCAACTCCACGGCCTCATTGACAAGGGGCTGCATAGAATTTTCCAGCAGTGTTGCTTTCGTTCTGTACGACTCAATTTCCTGCTAGAGTTCCTTGCTTTGCTTACCTTGAGCATTTTCTGCATAGGAGGTAGAGTCTTAATTTCTACTTTCACTGCATCCAACTTTGCCTGTTGCTGCTTGATGGTTTCTTGCAGCTTTTCTACTTCTGGATTTTCCTGCAGTCTTTTCCAGGCGTCGATGCTTTCCTCTAGTAGCTTGGTTGCACTGCCTACAAGATCAGAGATCTTTATTGCTGAAGCCTAAATGTCTCTGCGATGCTGCTCCCTGACCTCTGGTGGGCTCTCCGGGATGATGCATAGTTGAAGCTCCACAATTTGAGCCTCATGTTCTACTTTGAACTTCTCTATTTCACTGCGATTCTGCTGTGCGTAGTCTTTCAGCTTGGAAATTCTTTGCTCCGGCTCTTCCTCAACCTGTATGTCGAAGTCAGCAAGACTTCGACACACCTCATCCAATACCCGTTCCAATGTGACCTGCTTACGTTCTGCGTCACTCTTCCTCTGCTCTGCTTCCTTCAACTGCGCTTCGAGGCTCTCACTTCGCTTCATGGTATTTTCCCGTGCTTGGATCTCCTTCATGATTGCTAATTGGCAGAGATGCAACTCCATCATGGACATCTTGGTGTAATCTATTCCAACTATCATGCTCATCTCCGAGCGAGACTCTATGTCAGTTATTATGAGGGCTGTGCTTGACACTTGTCCCCTATTTTCTCTAACTGGACATTGTCTTGTGTCTGGCTGTGCACTTACTGGAGTGTTGTTTGCTGCAACACCAGTTGCTGATTTTTCTGCTAACTCCTTCAGCTCTGAAATTCCTCGAGCTATGCTAGTGAGTGCATCAATGTGCGTAGCTGCAAACTCTGACCATTTCTTGGTGAGAACTTCTGTGGACTTCGTTAGATCCTGTTCAAGCTCCTCAGTTGTCAGGGTGGGTTCTTCGTTGATATTCTTGTCTTTGGATGCCTTTGTTTTCTTTCGGGACTGAGGTTTGGTCACATCCTCTACTTCTGGCGACTTGCGCTTATCTGGCCGATTAGGGTCTAAGACTGTTTTGACCGAATCCTCTTCTTACTCTTCATCTCCGTCATCTCCACCCTAGTTGCCTTCACTCTGCTGCAACTCACTCTGTTCTTCACTTTCCTCGAGTGGGTCATTCTATTGCATCTGACTAGGGCCAGTGCCCACATTGGTGACTAGAGGGATTGGAATGTTGGGCTTTGTCCCTGCGTCCTTCAACCATTCAGTCGGCCACTGCTGAACTACCACGAGGATGTCTTCTTTGGTCACCACGTATGGAAACTTCCAGCATGCCTTTTTCTTATCTGCATGGGCCTGGATGAAGACATTGTGCATGTCGGCCCTGAAGTTGGCCACTCCATCATATTGATAGAATAGCTCATTACTGAGCCGCGGGGTCTTTACGATCTCATATGAGATACTCATCATATAAAAGGCAAACACATAATTCGCCATCTGCTAGGATGCTTTGTCCTGTGACACCAAGAGAGATGCATACCTTGCTGCACCAGGCATGTTCGGAGGCACAGCAACAAAATGTTCCTGGGTAGGTTCTTTCCATCCTACTAGTCTGATAAGGACTATCAACCAAGAGTAGTGAAAAGGTCTACCTTTCTCATGCGTGTCGCGTGCATCTTCAAGGAATTCCTTCGCAATGTACACTGCCCAGTTGTAACTGTAGCCTTTGGAAAAGTTCGCAGCAATACTGACAATCAGGCCAGGCACTTCATGTGGTCTGCACTTTCTCATCAATTTGCAAGCTAAGAGTTCAGCTGCGAAGCGAATGTTTTGGTGCTGAATTGTTGAGGTTTGATACCCTCGCTTTCCTTTCGTTAGGTCGAAGCGGTCCTTCATGCTTTGTGCTAGCTTCGTATCTTTGTGTTTTGAAGGAAATTTGTTATAGCTCAAAATGACACTTCTCTGCCTGTGACCACTTTCCCATGATCCCATCGCATGTCGACATTTCCATGACGACCCTTCATGAAAGTCATTGAAAGTCACTGAAAAAACACATATCTTGAAGGACCCATATCTTGAGTTTTGTAACTCCGTTTTACCTCATCTCTACACCATTAGAAATCTATTTCAGTTAGCTAAAACTTTCCAGAAGAAACCAAAGTCTGAAAATGCCCATAAATACCCTAAAAATGCATTTTTTGTCCATTCGCGATTTTCCTTAAGGAAAACCCACGAATGTGCCTCTTAGCATTTAAATATTAAAACACGAGTTAATTGGAGATTAGTTAAGTCATTTAACTTAATTTCCTTAACTGCTGTAACTTCTCCAACCTTTGAAACTACCTTATTTCACCCATATAAATAGAGGTAGGGAGGTCCATGAGGGAGGACTTGAATTTATGCATTGTTATGCTGGAGGAATCGGGACTCTCTTTGCCCACACCTTTTCCCTGGAGGTCTTCCCCTTGTGTTGCAGAGCTTGGAGGCTGAGTTTTTTGGAGAAGAGAAGCAGCAGAACCAGATCAAGGTTTCGTGAGGTGCCAAACTTGAAGAGAAGGTATACTTGTACTTGTTTTCAAGATTAATAAAGATGTGGTGTCCTTCTTCTTCCCAAATCATTGTTCAATGTGTGATTGAATCTCTGTTTATGATCATGTGATGATGTTATTCAGATTATTATTTCAGATTTATTTGATTATCATTTCTTTATATGTGGTCATAATGGTTTGAGGAAGGTATAATTCGTTTTGCAGGTCTCTTGGAGCGAGAGGAGCAAGAAGTGGATTGAAGAGAAAGCTTGGACCAACCTTCAGTTAGTCAGGTGTGGACCTTTCTCATCTCTCATCTTGCTTATATATGCTTGCTGAACGTTGTGCATCTCTCTTTCAACCCCAGTATGTTGATGGCCTCTTAAACCCTAGCCATAGGATACTTTCCTTTACAACAGAACTGGCGACTCCGCTGGGGAGAGCCTTGTCTGTTTGGGGTTTCTCTTGATTTCTTTCAGCATTTTTCATTGTTTCAGGTCCTTCTTGCCACTTAGGAACACTTTATAAATCTGATAGCACACTTCCCCTGCCTTCTTAAGGTGGTTTTTGACCTTTTTGGGAATTTTTCTACCCATTCGCGAGTTGCTCTTCTGAACAGTCGCGAATACTTGCTTGCATTCGCGGGTTGCTATACTGAACAGTCACGATTCATTCGCGGGTTGCACTTATAGACAGTCGTGAATGCCCCTTTAAATAGTGTTTTTCCTCTTTTGTGATTTTTCTTCTATTTGAAGGTGTTTTGGGTAGGTCTTTTAGGGTCCTCTGCAGGTGCATGACTCTAGGGAGTTAGTGTCGTCCTTTTTGCTTGTTCTCTATCTATGTGGTAAGCCTTTTTATAGAATTAGGGTTTGTTCTTTTCTCTTTCACCCATCTCCTTTGCTTGGTTTGATTTTTGGCTTATGTTTCGGGTCAGCCTCTGTTAGTGATCTTTGGTTGATTTCAGAATCTTGTTGGTGCTAGTTTCCTTCTTATTTTGTTGGTTAACTTCACCATGCCAAAGTAGTTGACTTGTCTTTTTATGCAAGCCTTCCTTCCAAGTAGGGTTTATACTGACTTTAGAGCATTCTAGAGTTTGTTTGGTGGTTGTATAGCAGAATTCCTTTTGCTTTGTTCTTATTATCTGCATACTTTGCTTTGTAGGTAGTTTTTCTTTTGCATTTATAAAAGAAAATTAAAAAGAACCTATACTTGTTTTTGTTGCTTGCCCCCCCACCTCCTTCTTTGGTTTGGCCTTGTTGGACAATGTACTGAGCAGCCTTTGTTTGTAGGTTTAGATTGATACTTAGGACTTCTTGACCTTTGTTTATGTCAATCTTTTTTGCTCAGTCTTTTCATTCCAAAGTTGTTGGCTTGTTTTCCTTTGTGAGCCTTCCTTGTAAGAGAGGTTGATATCTAACTTTACGGAAACCTAGGGTTTGTTTTTGGGGTGTAGAGTAGTTGTCTATTTTCTTTTCTTATAGTACTTGCTTGCATTAGTTAATAGGCTGATTTTTCTTTTGCATTTATAAAAGAAAAAGACAAAAACACATGTTTTCTTTATATGCATGTAGATTAGGTTTTTAGTCTAGATTGCATGGCATATCATTGTTTTTGAAAAAATAAAAATATAAAAAGAATTTGTTCTTTTTTGGCTTTCAAGTTTTCTATTTGAAAATATAAAGAGAATAGTTTTTTCTTTTTGCATTTCATATCTCTTTGCTTAGTCATTTTGTTTCAGCTTTGAGTCAAAACACCACATCAGTTTCATGCCATTTACCCTCTGACTAAAAACAGCCCTTAAAATAAACGATATAATTTAAAAATTATTAGCAAGTTTTATTTTATAGGGTCATACACCAACTAGCTCAGGCTAGACTTGTGGGATAGGGAGTTTAAACTCCACACAAGTGTTAAAATTTCAGACGTAGTTGGCCAATCACTAGGTAAATCCTTTTCTACATTGATTGTATTTGGGAAGATCCTCCCAAACGGGAGTTAAGCACTAGGCCATGTGGAGGCTTGGACAGAGGAGATAACCCTCCGAATCCTTGTCAAAATGTAACTCATGAATTTTACGCATCTGGGGATTCTGTCCTAGACAGAGTTTCGAGCTCAGCTACCATGCCCATACGCATGAGTTCAGCTAACGACTGTTCCCCCAGACTATCAATATAGTTAAGGTAGCCTTTAGTCTCTTTGACATCTAGGGTTTATACACAGGTACACCAGAAGGTTATTTCTGGTTGACCTTGGACGGACTTGGAAGGTAACCCCGGTAGAAAGTGTGGGAGGGCGGTGGGTGATTCCTCCGCTTGTGCCTAAGAACATCTATAGGGATGCCAAGTAACTGTCTATCAGCTTTCTTCTAGAAAGTATATCTTATACATGTTTGTCTGTTTGGGCTTTAGGAATTTTTTAGTGAGTGCTGTGTGGTTTGTCTGTACTTAGTGTGCCTTTAGGTGTGTGCTTTGTAAATTTTGGTTGCCTATCAACCTCAGAGTTTGTCTCCTAGTTTGAAACTATGGCTGACACCCCTTCGAACACCAACCAAGAGATCCCCATGCTGGGAACTCCTTGCACTATTCCTCTCACAGGGAATGTTGGTGTTCCCTTGATGGCCACCCTGAATCTACCTGGATTCACCCTAGGGCTACCGGTGTGGTTTTTTTCCACTCCAACTATCCTGAATGCTCCTGATGCTTCTTGAGTAAGCTCCTTATTTCAAGAGCATAAAAACACTGCTTCCCCTTCACCTGTAGTTGATTCTCCTCCTCCTTCTACCTCATGCGGTGAAAGTACTGATACTAGTAACCGACAGTCTAAAAGGAGTAAAAGAAGGAGGAATAGGAAGAAGGCACATAAGCAAGGGGGCACTCGTTCAACCTCTGCAAGTCAAGTTGAACCTCACCACCCAGCCTCCGTTGTTTATGCTGGGGGCACCTATCCAACCTCTGTAGGCCATGTTGGATCTAAGCATTCAACCTCTGCAAGTCAAGTTGATCTTCATCATCTAGCATCTGTTGATCATGATGGTGGGATCCTTCCAACCTTTCCAGGTCATGTCGGATCCAGTCACTTAGCATTTGTTGTTTATGCTGAAGACATTCGTTCAACCTCTGGTTTTCAAGTTGAAACTCCCCATCCAACCTCTGTTGTTCAATTTGGATCCATCCACCCAGCCTCTGTTGTTCATGCTGGGGGCACACACTCAACTGATGCAAAGCATGTTGATCCTAACCATTCAGCCTCTGATTTTCATGTTGATGGTGCCCATCCAACCTCTGCAAGTCATGTCGGACCCAGTCTCTTAGCCTTTGTAAGTCATGCTGGGGGAAGTCTCTCAGCCTCTGTGGTTCATGCTGAAGACAATCTGTCAGCCACTGCGAGTCATGTTGACACTGTTGAAAATACTACCTGTTCAAAACATAAGCCCAAGTTTCCTTGTAAGCTTTGTGAGGGAGACCACCTTACTTATAAATGCCCTTTTATCCCGGAGGTGCGAAGAGTTTGGATTCATGATCATCTCGTTTTTGAACATTCTATAGTCTCTCAACAACCATCCTCTCTTAGTGAGGTTGGACCCAGTCACCCAGCATCTGTATTTCATGCTGGGGGAAAACTCTCATCCTTTGTAGGTCATGTCGAGAGCAAATAGTCAGCCACTGCTAGTCATGTTGACTCAGTTGAGAAAACTGGTCATTCGAAGCATCATCTTAAGTTCCCTTGTGTGTTATGCTAGGGAGATCATCTTACTCACCTATGCCCTACTATCGCAGAGGTGCGATGAGTGTGGTACAAGACTCATGGATTTTCTTCTCAAGAACAACCTATAGTTTCTCAACAACTTACTCAACCTTTGGTTGATCAAGTGGTCAAACCAATATTAGATTTGGTCGATCCCACTCTTCTTTCGGAGAGTGATCCTCATGTGATTGAACCAGTGTCATCTTTGGTCAATCCCACTCTCCCTTCGAAGAGTGACTTTCACGAAGCGGTTGAATCGATTCCATTGTTGATCAATCCCACTCTTCCTTTGGAGAGTGAAGTGTCTACTAGTCACATTTTCTTCACTACCAGTTTAGAACTTACTGAACAAGGGGGCACTGAACTTGCTTCGGATCAACCCCCACCAAGCCCTTGGATTGCTTCCTTTGATTGGGATAGCCTAGTTGAGCCATGCCTTCCTTCTGCTGCACCTTTTCAGATAAAGGTCAAAGTTGAACCTTATACGATTGCTCGTTGTATTGTTGATGAAGGAGCCTCAGTTAGTATTTTGTCTGCTCATGCTTGGCAAGGTATGGGATCTCCCAGCCTTGTGTCGACTACTAGTCAGTTACTGACATTTGATAGAAGAACTTGTATAGCCTTGGGAATTCTTGTTCAAACACCTGTTACTTTGGGTGGGAAGACCGTCTTAGTTGACTTCATGGTGATAGAAGACCCCTTGGACGTGATTATGTCTATGCCATGCAAGCTGTGGTGTCAACATTATTTCGTGTGATGTACTTTAATCATGGTGAAGAAATTGTCACTATCGATTAGTTGGATTTTATTGATCCTTCTCCTGACCCAACCAGAGACCAAGTCTTTCCTTTATTGGTTCCCAGTGTTTCTGTAGACACTAACCCACCACAGGTGAACTATGTGGCCTCTTGTCCTTTGTGTTCAATTGCTATTGAGAAGAAACCTCTATTTTCATGCTTACCTTCTCGGGACTTGGTCCCTGTAGTTGACCTGGTGAGTTATCTTATACAGACTGTAGAGACTTCTCTCCACTCTGTTGATCCATTTGAAATTTTAGAAATGTGTCCTATCTCGGATGATCTCCTTCCTTCGGATGAAGTCTTCCTGGATTCTTTGATACAGTCTGACCTTCTTTTGGAGGTTGGTTCAGTTGTGACTAAGTCTAACCTTGATTTTCCTAGTAAGCCCGACCTTCCTTCTTATGTTGGTCTTGTTGAGTCTTTTGACTCTTCCTACGAACAGCAAGTCAGTGATCCTGATGAGTTTGATTTTTCTTATGAATTTTTTGACTCCTTGGATATTGAGTTTGTTCCTACAGACTCTATATTCCTTGTTCATTTTTTCTCTCCTTCTGAGGTTGATCTTATTGATTATAAACCCTCGAGCCTTGGTCCTATAGAATCTCCTTCGGTTGATTCTACCTTGACTTTACCTTTTATAAAAGATAGCAAAGTCACATGTGTTTTTGCCAAAGTGACCCACATCAGATCTTTTCTTCTGAATATGATCTTGATGTTGTTGTTTCTTGGAGACAGGATTTGTAGTTGGATTCACAACTGTTTACTGGCCTCACCTTGTTGTTCAAGATGTAAATGCATTTGCATGTGCCCTACTCACGCTTATGAGCATGATGTCGGCTTCCATGCTTTTAGCTCGTTGTATAAGCCCTCATCTTTGTTCTCATCATCGCTAAGCCTTGTATCATTTTGCCTTTGCAACTTGACACCATTTACCTTGAGGAGACGTTCCCCGAGTGTCCTTATCTTGCTCACTTTCCTTGCATTATGCATAGGTTTGTTCCTTGTGCTTGGAACTAGTTTCGCATGTCTATGACACTCATCTCCTCGCATTTAGAGCATTCTTTTTGCTCTCCTTTAATCTCATTAAAAACAGTAAGGAGGCCGCGAGTTGACTTTTCCGGACTCGTTAAAACTTCACGGGAAATATTTTGAGTTTCTTTAGGCCCAAGTCTGACTCCTCAAAATAGACTTGACTTCCGAGTAAACTTGTTCGTTCCGGCTCGTTAAGAATATGTGAATGGGCATCCACATTGGTGGTAGGTTTTCTCTTTCTCGGACCATGTGGAATAATACGAGAAAGGATCCCTCTCTTTTCTACTGAATTGAGAAGAGTATTCTTAGGCATAGGTTTATCTCTTTTCCGGACCTAAGGGACTAAACTTACGGAAAAGGAACCCCCGGTATGAGCTTAGTTTTCTCTTTTTCATGCTCTGGACCAAAACATGAAAAAAAAATTGAGTGTACTTTATGTCTTTGTCATGCTCGTTAACCCCTAAAGAACAAAGCATCGAGTTTATTGTTGTAAGCCCCATTTCTCGTAATCAAATGGATCTTTTCGAGTGATCTTGCATTCCTTCACACTCGTAAAACTCAAGCTATATGCTGCTTTTGAAGGAGCGTTGGGTAGGTGGTAATTTAATCTTTTTCGGACCTTCCTAACTAAGTACGAAAAAGGTGCGCCTTTTCTTCTTCAGAAGTTAAGAGAGTTCTTCTTTGGTTTGTTTTATACTTTTTTGGCCTCAGGAGACTAAATTGTACGAAAAAGGACCCCCCTGGAGTCTTCTTTGGAGTTTTCAGACTCTCTAAACTATGAAAACATCGTCGAGCATGTACTAGTTCGGGCTCGTAAAATCCACAAATTAGTGCCTTATCAAGCATTCTTCTTTCTTTTCTTCGAGCTTGTCAAAAAATGAAGATGGTCCCGAGTTTGATTTCTTGGACTCGTTAAACCTTTACAAGAAAGAAGGGAAGGGGAAGGTTTATTTCCATGTTTTTTATATCATGGCAGCAAGTCTTGTTTCCTTGAACAAAGCACCAGTTTTGAGTTTATCAACAGTTGGGTCCTAGTCTTTTGACCTTATCCTGATTCAGAGTTTCTTACTCCTCCAGTTGGTCTCTTTTCCAATTATATGGGGAATCTGTCAATGTCTCCTACATTGCAGATTTGTTTCATTGGTCCTTTTGTGTCAAAAGCTGCCTAAGTCACTTTTGTATCGTGCTCACTGTTCAAGGATTAAACCTTTGTCGGCCATTCTGCACTTGCCTTGACCTTTTGTGTCAGTCATTCCCTGGTATCCATTCATTACATCATGTCTTCAGCGGTCCTTTGTCATGAAATTCAGTACCAATTCCAACTCCAATTAGTCTTTGACTTACCTCGTGTTGGATGATGAAGGAGGCCTTAATGCCTTCCTTCCAATGGATATGCTCCTATCGACTGCAACACATCTTGCTATGGGAATGAGATTTAGATTTTTATGACAGTACCTTGGGGATTTTTGTCATCAATGGCAATTTCCCTCGCTATTGGGTAGTGGGGATACCTTAATGTCTCCTACTCGATAGATTCTTCAAGTGTTCGACTTCAAGTCCTTGTAATCACACTTGTTAGAATGTACTAGGTACCTTGGGGACCATTTTCATTAATGGTGGTTTCCCTCGCATTTGTTAACGGTTCTCATTATTGACCGGTACTCAAACGGTTTCCTCCATGTTCGACTTCAGCTCCTTTCTTCGCATGGTTAGGATTCATACCTTTTTTGGGCGATTTGGATTGAAGACCTTGGGGCCGACAGTGGCATCCTCATTTTTTGCTATTGCCCAAGTTGCGCAAGACCTTGTTATACTTTATATGACATTTTTGCTGAGACATAGATCCACCTTGTATTTTTGTGGCTATGATCAATTGTTGAGCATGGATCCACCTTGTTCATTTGTGGCCATGGCTCCTTTAGATTTGATATGGCGCCTTTTTGCATATTGAGCGACCATGATAGTTTCCTCAGTTATACATATGTTGGATCCGCCTGTATCTTTAAGGCAATGTTGTAAATGGATGTGTATGTCCCAGAGATCAGTTTTTTCTGACATTTATCTCTCTTACAAGTACCTTTGTTCGAGCCTTTCGATCTTGGATTCTCTGCTCTCTCCATACTCAGCTGCTTCCTTTATAATGTATTTTTGCTATCGTATTCCCCTCTAACCTCACACATTAGGGGGCATATATTATAGCTCAAAATGACACTTCTCTGCCTATGACCACTTTCCCATGATCCCGTCGCATGTCGACATTTCCATGACGACCCTTCATGAAAGTCATTGAAAGTCATTGATAAAACACCTATCTTGGAGGACCCATATCTTGAGTTATGTAACTCTGTTTGACCTCATCTTTGTACCGTTGGAAATTTATTTCAGTTAGATAAAACTTTCTAGAAGACAGTAAAGTCTGAAAATGCCCAAAAATACCCTAAAAATGCATTTTTTGTCCATTCACGATTTTCCTGAAGGCAAACCCACGAATGTGCCTCTTAGCATTTAAATATTAAAACACGAGTTAATTGGAGATTAGTTAAGTCATTTAACTTAATTTCATTAACTACTGTAACTTCTCCAACCTTTGAAACTACCTTATTTCACCCATATAAATAGAGGTAGGGAGGTCCATGAGGGAGGACTTGAATTTATGCATTGTTATGCTGGAGGAATCGGGACTCTCTTTGCCCACACCTTTTCCCTAGAGGTATTCCCCTTGTGTTGCAGAGCTTGGAGGCTGATTTTTTTGGAGAAGAGAAGTAGCAGAACCAGATCAAGGTTTCGTGAGGTGCCAAACTTGAAGAGAAGGTATACTTGTACTTGTTTTCAAGATTAATAAAGATGTGATGTCCTTCTTCTTCCCAAATCATTGTTCAATGTGTGATTGAATCTCTGTTTATGATCATGTGATGATGTTATCCAGATTATTATTTCAGATTTATTTGATTATCATTTCTTTATATGTGGTCATAATGGTTTGAGGAAGGTATAATTCGTTTTGCAGGTCTCTTGGAGCGAGAGGAGCAAGAAGAGGATTGAAGAGAAATCTTGGACCAACCTTCAGTTAGTCAGGTGTGGACCTTTCTCATCTCTCATCTTGCTTATATATGCTTTCTGAACATTGTGCATCTCTCTTTCAACCCTAGTATGTTGATGGCCTCTTAAACCCTAGCCATAGGATACTTTCCTTTACAACAGAACTCCTGGTCGAATGTTTTGGTGCTGAATTGTCGAGGTTTGATACCCTCGCTTTCCTTTCGTTAGGTCAAAGCGGTCCTTCATGCTTTGTGATAGCTTTGTATCTTTGTGTTTTGAAGGAAATTCTATCCCCGGATCAGGCCCTTCCTTTGCTTCAACTGCTGGTCCATGTACTTCGCAGTGTCCTTCTGACTCAGGAATGTTAATGTTGCGCGGATCATCATCCTCGTCAATTGCGAGGTTGTAACATTCTACTACATTAGCTTCTTGTTCCTTCTAATCAGGTTGGTATTCTGCTATTTCTTGATCATCAAACACTTTAGTATGGATTAACCTAACAGCTGCGTCCAAAGCAAGACAAACCTCATTAATAGAAAATGTCAGCACAAAACTATCAACAAGACTATCCCAACTTACAGTACCATTGCGAAGCTTGACCTCTGCATACTAGTTGTTTGCTATAGGTTCCAGGGTGTGCACAAACCTATGTACCCATTCTTCATGAGGTACATGCTTCCATGCTTCATAGAATTTCTCCAAATGTCCCTGAGGACTAGTTGTACCATTAAACCTGCTTCGCACCTCCTGAGGTTGATCCCTAAATCTTAGGCAAAGGGACTTCTAGCATGCTTCCCAACTATGAATGTACTTTTTATGACCATTCCACTATCTGGCTGCTATGGCTCTGAATGTTGAATCTAGAATCTCCATTTTCTGTGAATCCGGTACCTGCTCTGAGAATTGTAGAATAAAATCTGTTGGGTCTATCAAACCATCAAAGGTAGGCAAGTCTCTTGTCTGTGAACCAAGCCATCTAAGAGACTTGGTAATTCTTGCACATTGATGTCCATGTAGTTCATAAAGTCTATTCTGCCAATTCTCTAGACCGTCATATGAATCCATCATGCAAGGGTTTCACACTACCAATCCATGATAACTTCGGCAGTAGGATCAACATAATCTTCTTCCTTAGCTGTGATGTTGTAGATATGGTCCAAAACATCTTGATGTTCATCGCTGAGTGGTTCTATGTACCTTTCTCCTTGAGAAGGGTCCAGTGGTACTATGACTCTCAAACCTTTCCCTTTGAAAGTCATCTGTCTCTTCTTAAGGTTAATGACTACAGCATTGTCTATTGCCCACTCAATTCCTAGCAAAGTTGGGTAGGGGTTGCTATCATCAATTATCTCAATGAATTCAAAGTCTCCGAAAGTACTGACCTCATCAATATCTATTGGGACACTAGGGAATCTTCCTAGGGGCACAATATTCTACTGGTTGGCTAATCTCAACTGTATAGGAGACCATTCAAGGGTAGTTTTCCCATTTGTTCCCATTTTTGTTTAGTTAGGACATTGAATTTTGATCCTAGGTCCAGAATGACATCAGTCATGTCATATTATCCTACCTGAGCATGCAATCTCATTTCTCTTCCAGTTCTTCTGACTCTATTAACAGTTTTTTCCTTACCAGAGCTTTGCTAAGGTTCGCAAGAAGAAATAACTTTTTGTAACTCATTTAAAGCATTCTGATTTCTTAAGAGCTTCATGCAACTCTATAAAAATGAAGACAGTGTACTTACTTTATCCGTTGAAGCTTCTTGAGACTGTGACTACTGCTGATGTTGTTGCGTAGGTGCTACTGGTGTGCTCGGATCAGAAAAGTCTTTTTTGGCTTCCAGAAATGTCTCTTTTTCTCTTCCCACATCGAAGGTTGGAATTTTCTCTAGGGCCTTACGAACCCAAGCCTCATCAGGCTGTTTCTCCTTATTCTGTATTTGCATCGTAGCACCACTCCTTGTAACAACATTAATGGCTGGGACAGGTATTTCCTCTACAGCAATCATCTGAATATTCTGAGTAGGGGCACTATTTCTTTCTTGTATCTTAGCTATCAGATGCGGGCATTTCTCAATCACATGGTCGACTGCTCTGAAATATAGACATGTCGTAGTTGGGTTCTGACAGTCTCTAGCTAGATGTCCTGCCTGATTACAGTTATAGCACACAACCTGGCCTCGGCCTCTTCCAGGCATACCACCACAAACATGACCTCCAAAAGTACTTCTACTTGATGTACTACCACGGTAACCATATCCCTCATTGCCTTGTCCATCGTTTTGTACCCTATAAGCATCATAGGTTCGTTCTCTCATGAGGTCAAAACTGCAACATTCATCTTCATTGTGTCCAACTAACTTACAGAACTTGCAATAGGGGTTCTTAGGTACTTGCACATATCTCTGCAGCCGATAGCAGTATTCAGGTCAATGTTGGCCCGTTGTCCTATAGATTTCACAATATAGAATACTAGGGTTGAATGGGTTTGGCGCACCAGAATTCAGGTAATTTCTTACCATAGGACATTGTTCCTTGTCAAGACCCTCTATCCGACATCATGTACACCAAACCTCTTCGCGACTATATTTCCCCTTCTTCATGTCGCAAAGCTCCAAAGCCATTTCTGCCAACTGTGCTTGTATTTGAGCTATACCAGAATTATCTTCGACAGGAGTTGTTTCGAGCTTCATAGCAATTTCCAAAGCCTCTTGCTGATCAGCAACCTTCTGTTGCATGAGTGGAGACCTGATATGCAGTAACAAAGCTGCAATGAACCATTCCTTATGTTGTGCTGGTCCAATAGTGAAACTAACTTGACCTAGCAGAACTTTGAACCTCTGATCAAAGTCCCAAACTGATTCTCCTCGCCTCTGTTGAATCTCTTTCAGTTCAGTTATACACTGTGACTCTAATTTAGGCTTCTTGAACTCTTTGATCATTGCTGTTTTTATATCAGCCAATACATGGTTCTGAGTACTGGAAAACTTCATGAACTAGGTCAAAGCGCGGTCTCTAAAAGAAGTAACCAGCTGCACTTTTCTTGTATCTTGATCTGTAATGTTCTTAGCAGTCCACATGGCTTCACATAAGAACCAAAACTATTCTAGATCCTCTGATCCAGTTCCTTTAAAGACTGGGAGATTAATGTCATCATTCATATGGGCCATCACAGATCTAAGGGGGGAGGGAGGGGGACTGGTAGTAGGTGGGGGGGAACTTATGGGGGTAGACTTACCTGCAACAGGAATACTCAGGCTAGGGTTACTTTCAGACTGCAACAGTTTCTCAGGGATAACAAGTCTTCACTACGTGGTTATTGGAGGGCTTCCAATGGAAGGAGTTTCGTTGGGCATCGGGTCTGCTGGAATTACAGGGGTATACTCGATATCCTGACCTAGGGTATAGGATCCAAAATTCCTCTTGTATCTTTTACCACTTCGCAGCACACCACTTTCCTCGTCGAAGTCACTTTCACTTCCAAACATAAGTTAGTACTACTAAATCTAACAGTCTAATTCAATGAGCAATATACCTTTTTCAGCCAATAGCATTTTAATTTTCGAATTAAAGGAATTCAAGTACTTACCCCTTGTTCCTTTGAGAAACTATCATTCAGCTTCACTAAAGGAAGTACTTGTGTCGATGGCGAACTCCGTCACAAATGCTTCAAGGGTTCACGTTGTCCAGAAATCAACAGCTCGGGATATCTCGTTGTTCACCCTTTTCAATATATTAATTCTTGCGGGGGTCCAATCAGGAAACTGACCTTCTTGGAAGTTCTTCTTTCTCTCTGTCAACCTAGATAACCACTGGTGCAACTCTATGTGGATACTACCAAAGAAAATTTCATAAACATCAGAAAAAATGTACCTTTGTAAAAATTCGTCTGAACTATGACACGGATCTTTGTTCTCTTGTTCAGCAAATTTTAGATAAGTCTCTTCAATTCAATCACCGATTTCTTTCACTGAGGGCCTCCAAAACATAGCCCTCTAGGTACGACGTAAACCCCTCTTAAGCAGGTACTGAGTTCAACTGGCAACGGAACCAATTTTTTGGGATTAGGCCAGACCCGGGATCTATACTTTTGTCTTTGCACCAACAAAAGACCCACAGTGTTGGCCCTTTCGGCAACAACCTGCGAACAGGTTGCAGTCTCACCCAAAACAACTATGGGGTGCCGCAGAATCAGGTTTCTGCAAGCAGAAGAGGGATATTACTGTACCTTTATCCTTTTAACAAATAATAATCATACATTACAGATCTTGGACATTCACTTATATAGCTTCGCAGTTAGATAAACAAACAGTGTCTTGCTTAACCCTTAACTGGGAATTCACAATGAAGTTAGTATTTAGCAGTGATCTTACTTATCAGTTATCTACTTATCAATTCATAAAAGAACATAACAGAGACAACACAAAAGAACCACAACACAAGATATAACGTGGTTCACCCCCAGTTTAGGGGCTATGTCCACAGAACTGTGTTTTATTCAACTCTTTACAAAAACCACAGTTTTGATTTGCGCACTCAGCTGCATATCCCTTCAATTCTTCAAGCTGCGCACTTAGCTGCAGATCTCTGCGCACATAGCTGCAGATCCTCTTAATCACCCAAAACCCTCTGCGCACACAACTGCAGAGGTCATCCATGCACACAGCTAGGACTTAACCTTTCTTACAAACTATCCTTATCTTCGCATCAAATCATCTTACATTAAAGGCCTAACCTGACTCTTTTACAAAAGTGCTTATTTATACAAGTGCACTTATTACAAAACCATGGGCTTAAACCATGGGCACCCCGAACCCTAAACCCTAGACTTAAACCATGGGTTAATTACAAAAAGAGGGCTTTGACTCAACCCCAACACCCCTAAGACTATTTTGAGTCGCAACTCCTCTTACAAGCTTCCACAAAAACCGCGGAGTTACCAAAATTAAGGACCATTAAGGTGCGCCCCCCAACACAATGACCGTAGCTAATGCTAGCTTCTCCACACATGAGTATCGAGTTTCAGAATCCAGAAGATTCTTACTAGCATAATAAATCACGTTTTTTAGGTCGTTCTGGTCCTCTTGAGCTAAAACCATTCCGATAGTAGTAGTAGAGGTAGCAACATAAAAGAGAAAATCCTTCGAGTAATTTGGGGGATGTATGACGGGTGAATGAGTCAGAGCATGTTTGAGATTTTCGAAGGCTCGCTAGGCCTGGTCATCCCAAAAGAATGGATTTTCCTTATTAAGGAGACGCATATAACCATTCGTTTTCTCAGCGAAGTTTCAAACAAAACGACGAAGAAATTTTGTCTTCCCTTGCAAACTTTGGAGTTCAAGTAGGTTGGTTGGGGCAGGTAAAGTGAGTATTGCAGAAATATTTAAGGGATCAATCCAGATACCATCCTTGGAAACTACAAAGCCCAAGAGACGTCCTATTTCAACGTAAAAACCACATTTGTGTGCATTTAGCTGTATCTTGTAATGGCGACATCACAAGAAAATGTCTCTAAGATGTCGAGGATGGTCTTCTCATAGCTATGAGTGCGTAGGGAGATCATCAAGGTAAGGCTCCACAATATTCTTAATGTCTTGAAACGCATAGGACATGGCACATTAGAATGTGGCCCCAACGTTCCTAAGGCCAAAAGGTAACTTCTTGTAGGCAAAGGTTCCCCATGGGCATATAAATGTTGTCTTATGCTGATCGATGGGAAATAACTCAATCTGATTGTAGCCAGAAAATCCATCCATAAATGAGAAGATGACACTCCTAGCACAGTTATCAATAATCTGATCAATGTGTGGAGTCAGAAAGTTGTCCTTGGGACAAGCTTTATTCAAATCTCAGAAATTGATACAGACTCGAGTAGTTCCCTACTTTTTGTTCACAGGAACAATATTCGATACCCATCCTGTCAGGGGTATAGGATAGATAAATCCTACCTTCAAAATTTTTTCGAATTCAGCTTTGATAGCCACAGCCTTTCGCGGATGGACTTGTCTCAATTTCTGCCTAACCGTTCTGGTCGTAGGATAGGTTTTGATCTCATGGACTACAATGGATGAATCTATCCCAGGAATTTCTTCATAGGACCAGGCAAAAATATCTTGGAATTCTTTAAAAAGTGATTTATACTCTTCAGTTTCATCTATTGAACAGTTTTTCCCTATGTGAACATGTTCAATAGTTCCATACTTGAATGATATGTTGATTGGAACCGTTTTGGTAATGTTGCATAAATTTCCTTCATAGTCAAAATCTTGCAACAAGATAGATGTTTGTGGATTGTCGACAATATCAGTATCCAAGAGAGATACAAAATCATTATCTACCGAACCGGTATTGGGGAGGAAAGAAGATCTATGATGGTGATCCTCCCACACGGATGTACTTGTATTCAAAATATCTATAATAGACTCGTTCGATGGAAAAGTCTATGAGAGATAATCCAGAGTAGGTAGCGAAGGTTCTAACCAGTAGGGAAAGTGGTAAGGATCTGAGGCCACCGGATGAAGATCATCTGTAGGAACATCAGAAATAGATTGGATGGCATCATAAACTGCTTCATGTGGGCTGAGGCAGGATGTCTTAACAACTTGTTTACCCTTAGGATCATAATTAGATAAAGAGATCATATTGACTATTGCCATTTTTGTGCTAGAAGGGGTTGATGGAAACACACCCATGAGGGCCGAGTCTTTCAACATCCCTACCCCAATCGACTGGTAAGGAGAAGGGGACTGACCTAGCAAAGGGATATTATTCATCATAGGAGTGGTAACATCCGGCCTACAGAACTCAAGTTGATCAACTGTTACAATTCTTTCCAAATGCGGAAACTGGAGGGTTCTAAATATCATCGAAGCGACAACGGTCATAGCATAAAACCAGTTTCTTCCTAAGAGAAGATTGTAGTCTAACGAGGCATCCACTACTTCCACCTGAATGGAAACAATTTTTCCCCCTAGCTCAACTGAAATGGTTGGCATGAGACCATAGGGCTGGAAACCTCTTCCATCAAAGGCTTTTAGTGTTGTCGGTGATTTTACAAGCTTGGGAGATCCAATGGCTTTCCAACAAGACAAAGACAAAATAGAGTTTGAAGCTCCTTCATATTGAATAGTCCTAAAGACCTTTTTTCCAACTACTCTAGTCATGACTTGAAAGCCCAGTTGGTGGGGTAATCTAGGTTTAAAGTTCTCCGGATAGAAATGACTCAGATTCATGTCACTCGGGTCCGTGGCTCCCAAATAGGTTAATAAGTTTTTGCGTTGTGTGGGACATCTTTGGAGTACTTCTAAGGTAGACATTGCACATGGTTCCTAAGCTAGGTCTTCTACAACATTATAAAACTGTGCAGCTCGGGCATTAGGGTTAAAAACATCCTTCCTAAGATTATTCTTGGGTGGATGCAAAATCATGTCAAGATTAGGCTTCTCGATCATTAGGGGACCATTAGATGAGGATGCCGGATAGGGATAATTTTAGGGGCGAATTTTATCCCAGTGCGCTATTTTTCCATGTTTTTCTCCCAAAAAAGATTAGCCATTTTTCATTTTTTGATGCCCTATTTCGCCCAATTTTGATGGGGTAAATTTTTTTTACCTTAAAAATTGCCAAATTATTATATAAATGATATAAAATCCTTGGAATTTAAAATATTTTTAGAAAAATATCGCGAAACATTTTATAGTTTGCATTTTAATATTTGCCAACATTTATACACTTTTAAATAAGTATGGTTCCTTAAAATCATCCCTGATGCAGGAGAACCAGTAGAAGAAGCTTTATCAGGAGAAGGTTTCTCAATTTTATTCTCCTTTGGTTTGTCATATGACTGACTTCGAGTTGTTAGATTAATAGTATCCGATGACATCATTCGAATTTCCTCTGTGGAACTACAATTTCCCTGGTTAGAAATGTGGTCTACCAGTTGTTGCTGAGAAGGAAAAGGATCACTGAGAACTGCCGGTGTGGGGTTACTCTTTAAAAATTTATCAATTTCATCACATTGAGGGCACTCTTTCGTGAAATGATCGCCACCACACAATAGGCAAGGATACTTATCTTTCCTTTTTCCTTTATTGTCATTCTCCGGGGCTGTAGATTTGGGGTTTTCCTATTGGTTTCTAGATTTCTTGTTTTTACCTTTTCCTTTCTTCTTATTACCGGATGATTGTGTACATTGAATAACATTCACATCAATGGAAACCGTAGGGTCGGAAGGAGTAGAAGTGGAAGGATTGAGTTGTTTGGAAGCTTTAATCATTGATGGGGGATGGATTGAACCAATAACCCCATCAACAGGAGTTTTTGCAGGTGGCTTAACCGGGTCAATGCTGGGTCGAGGAGCTTGAGGAATGAGGTCATACAAAGTTCCAGACTGGGAATAGACCAAGTCTAGATACTGCATGCAACTAATGGCTTGCTCTTCAGTAACAGCACCCTCGATAGCCACATCTCGAGCAATGGGTGGCAACAAAGATTTTGTGAACCAACTAGCCAAAAGTTGATCCAGAATAGGAGCTTTAATGAGCCTTCTCTGCCTTCTCCATTTATGAATATGATCTGAAATGTGTGTGGAGGTGTTTTGATGCAGAGAGGTTAAAAGGTTTGTACCCATTTTGTATCAAATGGGTAAGTTGAAAGTGTGTGAGGAAATAGTTGCCAAAGCACTAAAATCCACAAATGAGTGTCGTGGAAGTTCGATGTACCACTTCGCGACCGTGCCAATCAAAGTGCGCTAGAAGAGTCTTAATCGAATAGAATCATCCATCAAGGAATTAGATGAACACCATAGATGGAAAGTCATAATGTGATTTTTAGGATCATCTCCCTGCTTACCATCGAATTTCAGAATATCCAATGGTAACTTGACTAGAATGGGAGGCCATGAACCGTTGTGTTGGATGGGGTCATTGATCAATTTGGAAAAATCCGGCAAGTCCAACGTTTCTAGGAAAGGTAACTGATGATTCAGTTCAACATACTAGTAATATTGATAAGACATGTAACCACCAGTAGGACCATAAGTGGAATGATACATAGGCTGCTGAAAGGGCTAATGGGATGATGAACCTCCAGAGGATGGACCTCTAGGGTTAAGGCTGCTAGGGACCTCTAGGGTTAAGGCTGCTAGGACTATCGGGGCCATGAGGAGGATTAGGAGGAGGATCGCTAGGACCTCTAGGACCACCAGGATCTCTGGGGACGCTGGGACCACCAGGACCATCGAGACCACTAGGGGGAGGACCACCAGGAGGAGGGCCACCAAGACCCCCGGGACCACCAGGAGGAGGACCACTAGGTCCCTCGAGACCACCAGGAGGAGGACCACCAGGGCCCCGAGGACCACTAGGAGGAGGACCACCATAAGGCGTCCCTATAGAACCTCCAGCCATATGAATAGGTATTCCTCCTAATGCTGGCATGTAGGACCATTTGGGTTGCCCCCATGGAGTAAAAGTATTTCTAGGATATGGGATTCCAGTGTATGACATGCCTGTAGGGGTAGGTTGGAAATTCATATTTCCTATAGGTACTTGATTTGCTGGGTAACCATACCCCCAGGAAGCTTGACTAACAATAGGTTGTGCCTCTAAGGTTTGAATTGAACACAATGGAAAGTGAACTATATTCGTAGGATGAACGTAAACCGTGGATGTACCTACATCAGAGGCCTGTCTATTATGAGTAACAAATCTAATAGAAGGTAACATAGATCATGCTGGGGTTTCCCCTCGGCACTATAAGGTACTAATACAACTGGATTTGAAGGTTTCCCCTCAACCCTAGAAGACCTAGGAGGACTAGAAACAGACCTAACATTTGCAACCTTGGGATTGAAAGTTTGACCTAGGTGTTTTGAAGTTTCAATAGTATCAATAGGTTTCATAGAATCAACTAGTGAACGATATCCATCTGGCCAAGGGTTCGTATTACAGAGAAGAAGAGCTAACATAGGTTCTTTATGAGGGATTAGGGTTTCTAAGATAGCATCTAGTCTTTGCATTCTCTCTTTAAAATCTTGTGCACATTGACTAGATGATTGAATTTGTCTATATTCCTCTTCATTGTATGAAGGATGTTCAGGAGAGGTCCTACGTACTCCAAATGAAGCAATGGCCTGTCCCATAGAAGTTCCCCAACATAGAGCATCTGGACCATAATCCGGATGAACAGGACTATCAACACGACCTTCCACAAGACCATGGAAAGAAGTGTCACCGATAAGAGGTTGTTGAGCCAAGGGATTTGTACAAGAAGTGAATTGGTCTCCACTTTCTACAACTATATCCTCTTCTGCATGGGAAGTAGTTGCAACTCCTTGGACAGTAGCTTCCATTGTACCTTCTCCTGTAATGGGAGGAAAGTTGGGTGGTAAGCCCTGTGTTCTTCTGTACTGTCTGAAACAAAACTAAGCCAGATTGCACACTTCCTACTCTAACCTAGGGTTTCAAAGCTAAGAAAAAACACACCAAAACTTTTGTTAGTTTTTCAACATTAAGCTAGCATTATTAGGATCTTTAACTGAGAGAATCACAAGTACAGTAATCAAACACAAGAGACAATGAACACAGTGTTTTTCCTCAGGGAAACCATAAAGGAGAAAACCCCATAAATTCCTCAGAGATAGAATCAGCACCAAAATAGTAAATGCCCAAAACAGTAAGTGATCTCCCGACAACAGTAATCTTCGTCCTGTCTAGCCCCAGTGTCTTCTACTTCCTCAAATATGCACTACACTTGAGTGTGTTTGAGTTGTGTGTTAAATAAAGAATCTAATTCTCTATTTATACTAATCCTAACATGACTAAAACCCTACTAGGGCCAACCTCTACTAGGAGAGTCTAATAACCCTAGTGCCCTAGAACTGCGGGGACTTTAACCCTTAGACAATCGGAGGATTACCCACTATGACTTGACATGACTTGTTTACATTATAGATCGTCCCCATCGAAACATCAGGGCATGACAACATGACTCAATTATATAATGGATACATCCTGGAATAAACATCGGGTTACAATACATAAGATACATAGAATAATACATTCCGAATTTACAAATACATCAACACTCCCTCTTAACTAAGAAGGTATTTTTTCGACACAATTTTCAGTACTGGTCTTCTTCTCTGTATCATCTAGATCATCTCGTCATATGCATCTCAAGTCTTTTGAGTCTTCAAGTCATCTTCATCTTCGAATTTGGATCATCTCTCAATATGGATCATCATTGGACATCATTATTGGATCTGGATCATCACTCGATTTGGATCATCATCATTGGATCTGGATCATCACTCGATCTGGATCATCATCACTAGATCTAGATCATTACTTGATCTGGATCATCATCATTGGATCTGGATCATTACTCAATCTAGATCATCACTAGATCTGGATCATCACTCGATCTGGATCATCATCACTAGATTTGGATCATTACTCAATCTGGATCAATACGGGTGTTATCTCATGATTCTTCTCATCACAAGAAGTTCTACAGAGCCAACCCTTTTTCATGCTAGTTGTAGGCCTATCATCCATGTAGGTATTCTTCAACACTTATATCTGACCTGCTCGTTAGAATGGCCTTCCCAGCACTTACATCTGACCTACTCGTCAGAAAGGCATTCCCATCACTCACATATGACCTACTCGTCAGAAAGGCATGCCCGCACTCACATCTTATCATGTAGGAACCAATCCTATAATCATATCAGAAAGTTCCAACACTCACATTCACCAGCATGATAGGACACACCTACTATCATTTGTGAAAAGGCTCTGCAGTCACATCCACCATCATGGTAGGAGACACCTACTACCATCTGTGGAAAGGCACTGCACTCACATCCACCAACATGGTAGGACACACCTACTACCATATGTGAAAAGGCACTGCACTTACAATCACTAGCATGATAGGACACACCTACTATCATCTGTGAAAAGGCAGAGCACTCACATCCATCTAGGTGGGAACACATCCTGCTCACAGTGATGGAAGGGCTTGCACTCATATCTGATCATGAGGGAACACATCCCAGCAATTATATCAAAATGGCCCCCAGTCCTCAACTAAGCTACCTGGTAACTGACTAGGTGCCTCCATTCTCCTAGAGAATGGCAGTTGCCCTTACATCTGACCTACTCATCAGAATGGCTAGCACTCATATCTGACATGGAAGGAACTTAATCCTTTAGCCATGACAGAATGGCTCAGCCCTTACATATGATCAAGTGGGAACACATCCCTCCATCACATCAGAATGGCCATGCACTCATATCTGATCATATGAGAACATATCTCATAGTCATATCAGAATAGCCCTCAGCCTTAGACTGATTTTTCCTGGTAACTAACCAGGCACCTCCATTCCAAGAATGGAAATAGCCCTTATATCTAATCATGTAGGAACCAATCCTATAGTCATATCAGAATGGATTAGCACTCATGTCTGACATGGAAGGAACCAATCCTCTCACCATGATAGAATGGCTCAGCCCTTACATCTGACCATGGAAGGAACTAATCCTCTCACGATGTCAGAATGGCTATGGGTTTTGTCACTTTCTCTTGGAGGAAACCTCAATCTGGAGAACACCAAGCTTCTCCTTGAAGTACTCAAACTTCAGCCTAGCTAATGGCTTCATCAATACATTAGCTATTTGTTCCTCCATCGCAACATACTGGAGCTTCACTTCTCCCCTCTGCACCATATCCCTGATATAGTGATACTTGATCTTAATATGCTTCGACTTGTCATGGAACACTGGATTATTTGACAGCTTCATGCAACTCCAGCTGTCACAATGTATACAAGTAGCATCCAATTGGAGATCAAATATATCAGACAGTATATTTCGTATCCATATAGCCTCACAACTGGCTGAACAAGCTGTGACATACTCTGCTTCAGCTGTACTCAGTGCCACATAGGATTGCTTCCTACTAAACCAAGAGATCACACTTGATCCCATACTAAAGCAACACCCTAAAGTGCTCTTCCTATCGATGGCACTTCCTACCCAATATGAATCAACATAATCCTCTAGGTTAATCTTATGATTCGTTTCATACTTGAGCCCATAATCAACTGTACCCTTTAGGTACCTCAGAATATGCTTTGCAGGAATCAAGTGAACATGTCTCGGATCTGTCAGGAACTGGCTCAAGGTGTTCACAGCAAAGCAAATATCTGGTCTCATGTTCGTCAGGTACATCAAGGACCCAATCATCTGATGATACATTGTAGCATCAACCAACTCTAATGAAGCATCACTCAATAGCTTCAGGTTTGATTCCATAGGTGTGGCCATGACTTTGCAGTCCATCATCCCAAACCTCTTTAGGATCTCTACTCCATACTTCCCTTGTCCAAGGAAGATTCCATCTATACTCTACCACACCTCCATACCTAAAAAGTAATGCATCATCCCCAAGTCCTTCATTTCGAACTTAGCAACAATATTTCTCTTCGTATCAGCAATCAACCCATTCGTACCTGTCACAAATAGATCATCTACATACAGTAGAAGCATCACTGGGTTTTGATCTTCAACCTTGTAGTAAAGGTTGGAATCTGCTTTACTCTTGGTAAAGCCCAAACTAGATAGAAATATGTCAATTCTTCCATACCAGGTCCTGGGTGCCTGTTTCAAACTGTACATGGATTTCTTCAATCTATACACATGAGACTCCCTCTCATGTGTCTCAAAACCGAGTGGTTTCTCTACATACACTTCCTCTTCTACTACACCATTCAAGAAAGTAGTCTTGACATCCATCTGGTGTATCTTCCATTTCATCACTGCAGCTAGAGAAAGTACTGATCTGATGGAAGTGTATCTGGCTACAGGTGCAAAGGTTTCTTCATAATCTATTCCTTCTTTTTTAGAGAAACCCCGATCCACAAATATTGCATTATATTTTTCAATGCTACCGTCTGCAGTATGCTTGATCTTGTAGATCCATTTTTGGTCTTGGGACAATATCCCAAACATCATTCTTCATGATCAATTGGTATTCTTCGATCATAGCATCCCTCCATTCTTTTCATTCTACCACTTTTTCATAACTGGAAGGTTCTTTATCAATGAAATCACATAGTAACGCTACATACCCGGAGCAGGATCTGGTCCTCTTTCTTTCTCTATGATTTTCTTCTGGGGCCCCATATCTTTCTGCACCTTGGATAATTTCATGTACCCAAGCAGGTTTCCTCTTATGAGGATTCTTCTCCAAATGTGGATCTACAGGTCTTTGTGGTTATTCAAAATCTCGATCTTCTACTTGAGTTTCTTCATTCATGGTTGTATCATAGATTCTAGGTGCTTCTGCTTCTTTAGGTTCTTCAGCAGGTCTTTTTCTGGATTTGTTGTAAGCTATGTCTTCATCAAATGTCACATCCCTGCTAATGTCAATATTATTGTATCGAGCTTTTAGAGTATCCCACAAATATACCCTTCTTTCCTGAAGGATCTAATTTAGTCCTCTTCTCTTTTGGAATGTGCATGTACACTGGACAGCCGAATATTCTAAGATGGTTGACTTCTGGTTTCTTGTCGGAGAAGACTTCTTCAGGAGTGTTGTTCTTGAGTACTCTATGTGGAGTACGGTTCTGTACATACACCGCTGTTATGGAAGCTTCCGCCCAAAGATGCATAGGAAGATCTTGATCATGAAGCATGGCTCTTGCAGCTTCCATGATAGTTTTGTTCTTCCATTCCACAATCCCATTCTGTTGTGGATTATAAGGAGTGGACAACTCCCTCTTAATCCCTGATTCTTTACATAGCTCTTTGAATTCATTCGAAGTGAATTCTCCACCATTATCTGAATGAAAAGTCTTGATCTTCTTTTCAATATGGTTCTCGATCAAGGCTTTGAATTCCTTGAATTTGCTGAATACTTCTTTGTTTTTCATGAAGTAAATCCATGTCTTCCTAGAAAAATCATCAATAAAAGAAACATAGTATGCATACCCGCTTAGTGATTTTGATGATATAGGACCACATACATCGGAGTGGATGATTTCTAGGATTCTTTTGGCTTTCATTTCATTGCTAGGAAATTTATTCTTTGTATTCTTTCCTTTCGCACATCCTTTGCAGACCCCATCATGTTTTGCTTGAAATTTTGGAAGACCTTCAATAGCTTTTCTTGCAATAGGTAGTGCTCTGTAATGCACATGTGCAAGCCTTCTATGCCAAAGCTCATTTGGCTCTACTGTTTCATAGACCAAGTCTTGTTCTGGACAGCCCTTCAGCTTGTACAAACCTCCTTCTTATTCTCCAATCACCACTGCATCACCGATGGTCTTTCCTCTTGGCCACATGATGACTTGACCATCTATGAATGCAACCCTCATTCCTTTTGCATCCAATGCTGATATGGAGAGAAGGTTCTTCTTGATTCCTGGCACAAACAATACTTCTTTCATTGTTAGAGACTTACCCGAGTCTATTTTATATGAATATTCCCCACTACCTTTTATTGGATATTGGTAGTCATCTCCTAGCTTCACCTTGTGAGGTGATTCATGTTCTGACAGTCTCACAAAGGATTCCTTGAATCCATTCATATGTGTTTGGAAGCCCCACTGTCTATAATCCAATCATCACTTCCATGAGCAATGTTACCTGTGAGAGCAGAAATCAAAACATATTCATCCTCGCTTGAAGAATCTTCACTTTCATATCTGGATCTCTTCTTGGATGGTTCATCATCCTCTACAGCATGAGCATGATGTCTTCTTTTGTTCCCCTTCTTTTTATGAGAGTGAACCCTATTCTTAGGATAGTATTTTGCATAGTGTCCTTTTTCATCACATGTATAACATCTTATTTTAGATAGGTCCTTTCTAATGTTATCTCTATGATGAGGATCCTTACCTTTGGAGTAATGAGGTTTACTTCTGCCTTTATTGGAGTGAACCATGAGAGCTTGATCTTCACTTCCCATCTTCTCTTCTCGAGCTGCTATCCAAGCTTCTTCTTGAGAACATTCTTCCCACAGTTTGCTGAATTTGACTAACTTCTTTTTGGCACAGATTCCTTGGATGAAAGAATCCCATGACCTAGGAAGGCCACTCAAAGTAGTCATCACAATCTCTGCATTTTCCACTTCTTCGTCAATAGCTTCTAATTATTCCTTGATTTGAGAAACCCTTGTGAAGTAAGACTGGATGGTCTCTGCATTCTGAATCTTCACATTCTTCAGTTGATTCCTTAGATTCATCTTTCAGTTTATGTTCTTCCCTTCAAACAATTTGGTTAGGGCATCAAACATAGATTTAGGTGTCTTGAGAGAGGACACCTATGGGATAAGGTGATCCTTGATAGAATCAGCAATGATCCTCTTTTCCATAACCATATTCTTCTTATGTAAGGCCTTTGCCTCATCTCCCCCTAGAGCTGGAACCTCCTCATGAATGTAGGAGTCTAATTCATTCTCTTCCAGGACTAGGGAGATCCTATACTTCCAGGCTCAGAAGTTATCATCTCCCTCAATATTTTCATCAAGCTTGGTATGATGAGACATATTAACTGAGAACCTCAAATGGAAATACAAAAGATCTTACATCTTACCAGGTCAAGATGTTGGATTTGAAACTTGAGCTGAAATCCTACAGAGCTGGTTCAGGAGCATAATAGGGTTTTGCTTTTCTAAAGTTTTTTCCACCCAAATGCCTTGAAATTTATCCCTAACTTCGATTTTAGGGAGGAGATCAATCCAGGCCTGGGCTCACTGAAAAATTCCTCTTCTGTGAAAAGCCCTAATTTTTGGTAGCAGTGTCGAGTCCAAAACTGAAAAACCTCAGAATTGGATTCTACTTTGAGAGAAAGATGCGCCCTAAGGAGGAGATTTATTCCACCTTACTTTTGCTGAAAATATGTGGAGAAATATCCACAAACTAGGAAGCCCTAGTTCCCACAGCTGCACAATGTCTTCTTCTCAGGTTAGCTCTGATACCATGTTAGCTTTTCAACATTAAGCTAGCATTATTAGTATCTTTAACTGAGAGAATAAAAAGTATAGCAATCAAACACAAGAGACAATGAACATAGTGTTTTTCCTCGGGGAAACCATAAAGGAGAAAACCCCGCAACTTCCTCAGAGATAGAATCAACACCAAAATAGTAAAAGCCCAAAATAGTAAGTGATCTCTCGATAGTAGTAATCTTCTTCTTGTCTAGCCCTAGCATCTTCTCCTTCCTCAACTATGCACTACACTTGAGTGTGTATGAGTTGTGTGTTAAATAGAGACTCCAGTTCTCTATTTATACTAATCTTGACATGACTAAAACCCTACTAGGGCCGACCTCTACTAGGAGAGTCTAATAATCCTAGTGCCCCGAAACTGTGGGGACTTTAACCCTTAGACAATCGGAGGGTTACCCACTATGACTTGACATGACTTGTTTACATTATAGATCCTCCCGATTGGAACATCGGGGAAATACAACATGACTCAATTACATAATGGATACATCCTGGAATGAAAATTGGGTTACAATACATAAGATACATAGATGAATACATTCCAAAGTTACAAATACATCAACAAATTTCTCCTACTCAAGCTACAGGCCAACATGAAAATTCAAATGATAAGATGAGTTCAAATGGTCGGTCTCTCACCAGCATTGTCAAGTACGTGCAACTCACGATATACCACAAGGGTATGTGCATAGTAATCTCCTCGAATGCTATTTTTGGTGTATTGCTCCACACAAGATGGCCAAAGGGATTTTCTCAGATAGATAGGGTATCCTAGTGGGGTCTCCCGATATACACAAGGTACGTGGGAGCTCAAATCGGTAGTAGTGTTGTCTAATGCACAACCGTTCACAAGGGGCATTCCGATATACAATCAAGTATGTGAATTACCTTTCTATATACCTCAAGGGTATGTGGAAGATCATTCGATATACCGACGGTACATGGAAGAACCGCGCGAGTCTCAAGATGTAGTGCAGACAAGTAATTATAGCTCCTACGCTTAACGACACCTGAACATGTCTTGAACCTAGCACTCAAATTTCTATACAAATTTTAAGCCTATAACTATTGTTAATTTTAAAGTGGATAGTTAGGTGAATGCATGAGGTTTTGACAGAAAAGTAAAACCATGCAGATATGAAATGCAAGTTCATTCACTTTACCATTCAATATGCCTAATTACGGGAAGGAGAGAGGTTGTTTTTATTTTCAATTCTGCTTTAAAACCAAAAAATTTCCCAAACAACTATAAAAAATTATTTTTCCAAGCATACAATCAAACAACACTTTTCTTCAAATCAACTCTTTTTGAAAGCACATAGGTAGGGTAAGATCTCTTTTCAAATGAATAAGAAAGATAAATAGTACTCAAATATGCATATGCAAGCTATATTTTCAGTTTTCTCTGAAGCATGGAAAGATCTAACTTAAACTATTGATACTTTTTCCTTTTGATGAGATAATGATGCAAAAGAGACAAAAGAACAAAGGAGTCCCGAAATCTTGTGAGGCTAATCAGAGATCCAATGGCTTAGGCTCAATGAAATAATAACCTAATATCAACAAATTTTCTTTTTAAAGTAAAAAGAAGTCTTTCTCACACTTAACGAGAAATTGAAACAAGCAAACTGATCTAAAGGGGTCTTTCTTTTCAGTGATAGTCTACAACAAGCAGAGATATAATATGACCTATAGTTTCCAACTAACTCCTTTCAAGGAAAAAACAAACTTACAAGTAGTAATGGATGATGAATCTAACCTAGCTTTTTTATTTTAAGAAATAAGCAATTTCTACATAAAAATTCTAGATTTCAATCACTTAAGCAAGTTAAAACAAGTCTGGACAAGACCAATTAAACACACCAAATCCAAAAAATCACAATTTTTTAACAAAAACTTGAAAAAATCAAAGTCTGGGATAGGCCTACCTGGCACCGTGCAGATGAAGTTGTTGACAGGTGGTTTTGAGGCAGAACCACTTCTTGCTCATTGGATTCAGGCAGTGGCACCGCCTACTACTAACTGGACACAGGTGGTGGCACCGCTCCTTGCCAAAGGCAAATGTGTGGTTCTCTGTAATAACCCAGAACAATAGGAGAGCAAAAAATCAAGTTATAAATGTCAAAAAACTTCATAAACATTGATGAATCAACCACAATACATAGCACAGAAAGTTAGGGTGGCTCAGATCTAAAGATATCTGAATATTTCAAACCAAAACTTCAGTATATCAGATGTAGATCTGACTGCAAAGATGGGAGGCTGGAGCTTGGATTCAGACAAGAGTATTTCATAAATTGAGGAAGAACAAGACAGATCTAGTCCCCAGCGGAGTTGTCAAATTTGTTATCAGGAATATATCACCTTCTGCAGATAGAAGTTGTTCCTCTAGTTTGAATGGTTCAGATCTAGAACAAATGAGTGAATAACTTGGTTGGAGACCTTTTGTAAATGTTATAGACACTTGGAATGTAACTCTGATGAAGGACCTGTATACCTATAAAACAGATCAAAAATACAAATACATCAAAGCTACCAAAAAATCATCTACACATCCATATTGGTGACTAAGGAATCCAATAACATATATGTGATATTTTATGCAACAAACATGTGGGAAGGAAATCAACTTTGCATTAGAAAATAAATGAAAGATCTTACAACCATGTGCCTTAGTTCTGATACACTCCTTCACAAGACTAGCACCTTGTCCCTGATAGCTCCAACTTTCTCCACAATTACTCTCTGATGGATTAGGCCAGGGTATCAATTCAACAGCATAACTCTACTATTATTCTATCCCCCTCAACCATGGAGTATGAGCTTGTATTTATAGGGCTCAAATAGATAGGATGGTTGAGATATTTGTGGGTGAGGTTGCTACAAGATCCTACAAAGAGGGATCTCAACCTTAAACAACCCAGGTGAGTAGGGATAAGGTTAGACACGAGGCTCTTGTTCTAGAAGCCTTGAGAAACCTCATTTTTTTCACTTTTTACCAAGGGCACCGATTATACCCCTTTATGATAGAGCAGTGATGGGAGGGAACTGTGCCAACAACATAAGTTAAAGGTGGTGGCACCTCCTGGTTCTCACACAACTAGTTCAGCGCTGAATAGGGTACCGCTTATCTACTTGAGGGCAAGAGCGGTGCTACAATTTTGTATGTTGGAATCAACACCTAGAGCAAAATTCTCTTCAAGTTTGGGATTTGAGGGCAAATGTCTTGTGTTAGGGATCCTATCACATGCTTGTGACAGATTTGAATCTAACAAGGTTACAATCTCTATAACCTAAGTTGTGCAAAATTGTGTTATGTTCTATGACACTACTTCCATATACCAAAGACTCATCATTGTATATTGACACTTTGATCCACCATTATAATACATATGTGACCATGTTTCCCCTATTATATGATGTAATTGAATATTGTAAAGGAGATAGTGTTCCACTTTATTGAAGATGGCATCCTCAGTAATGGTTTTGTACATGACTTTGATCTGTTAGTTTCAGGCACCTCTATGCGGACTTGGTAACTGATTTCTCCAAGATAAATATTCGTAATGTACTTTGGACATAACTTCCCTCTGACCTCATACCTTAGGGGGCATTTATTATCCTGTGAAATGACACTTCTCCATCCCAGTACTGACACTAAATACATTGATACACAAAAGGAAAAAATGGATAGAAGTTTCCCAAAAACTATAGATGAATATGTTCCTTAATACATCGTATTCCTTCCAGTATTTCCCGTGTTTTTCATTGATTTTACCTTGTAATCGTGACTATTGACATTGCATCTCGTGAGACATTCACGGGTAGCCACATATGCAACCCGCGGTTACATGATCACACTATGAATTTGCGGTTTGCCTTTATAGAAGTCGCGGTCCATTCACAAATTGCTAATTTTCATACTCGCGGATACATTAAGCCAAAATTTAAGAAATAAAAACATGATTAGTTAGGGACAGTTGGGTTCATAATCATAACGTCCCCAAACTCCCTAACCATCTCAACCTTCGTAAATCCCCCTGACCACCAAGTATAATTAGAAGGGAGGGGTTGAGTTTGAGGATGAGTATTAAGAGAGAAAGGTTATGCTTGAGGAATACCTTTGGAGATTTGGAGCAACATAACTCAATTCCTTGTATTAGATATAGGTTGTATCTTTCATTACTACTTATCAATAAAGAGATATTTTATTCCACAATTGGTGCCCCAATGTTCTTATGTGTTATGATTCATGAACTATATTGTCATAGTATTGCAATTATAATGTTTCATTATTATTTTATATAACATCTAAGGTTTCTGTAGGAAGGCATATATCTCTTTTGCAGGTGTGGATCATCCTGGAGCCTCTAGAGAATTTGGAGTGAAGTTTCAAAGCTAGGACAAGTCTTCATAAATAAGGTGCATTAGCTTTCTTCCCTATTTCTCTCTCAAATTTCTAGATAGTTGTATATTTGCAAGTTTGATATTTGTATGTTGGTGACCCCAGACCCTTAGGTCATAAGGTAGATTTTCCCTTAATAATGCCTAGCTAAGGAATATGTTGCCACTTCATTAGTTCCATGGATATGTTATCTAGGGCCCACCTACCACTTGATGTGCCACTCTACATGAATTTAAGAGCTCCAAAGACCAATCCCTAGATTTTAGGATCCCACGTTGATTCATGGGAGTCCCACCATCAGTTCACCCTAGTCTGTGTTGATTTATGCTTTGATGGGCCACATTCAGTTTACCCTCAGCTAGTCTACCACCCCTTTTGCATGATATAAGGAAACGGGTTCCTTTTCTCACCTGCCTTGGTCAGTCAACTGATTGTGAGGTGTTTCAGTTGTCAAGAGTTACACTAGTGAGCCTTTAGTGGTGATTTTTCCACGGTTAGTAATGTCTATATTCAATCCAAGTCATGGGATTCATATCACTCCTAGAGGATTTGAATTCTCTATATTGTATCACCAATGTATTTCATACGGATTAATCATTGTTCAATTATGGTTATGCTGTAAAGCATTTTCCTCTTGTCTAAATAATTTCACCATGATTGTTTGACAATTCTAACTAAAATTCTTCCTCATTCATTTTTATTTCACTATGAGGTTCAATCTAGCCTGATGATCCTATGGAGTTGCTAATTTTACAAAGGATTAGATTTGTGTTTACAAGAATATATATTCTTGTTTTTTTTTCCAAGTGTCATATCACATAATCAAGATTCATTTCCTTATCATTTGGGTAATAAACAAGCTACAAAATTAAGCACTTGATTTAAAAATTATTAGGCTTGATGATTTATAGCGTTCACCAATTATTCTAGTTTTAGAGAATTGGATTATGGTGAAAGAAAACACTCGAATAATTTTTGAATTTTTAAAAATAAGCGTCTAACATAGGATAGTGAAATCCAATTTTTGAATAGGTGTGTCTGGGAAACTCCTCTAAAACAGGAGTTAAATACGAGGTCATGTGAGATTAAGTATTTTAGATTGCCACTCTAATACTTATCCAAGCATATGTCAATTTTGATTTATGGAGGTTTCATTTGTACAACCTTGGGCACTTTGTGGTGTTGTTACTATTGAATCTTTGGAATTATATACCATTCCCCTACATATGATCCTAACTATTTATTTTTCCCTTGGACTACGACTAATAATTGGTAGCTTTAGTTTGTCTTCCTAGGGACCACCTAGGTGACTAGTAAGGGGGATTCTTGTAGTAACTGAGGAAGACATTGCACCAAAATATCAATACCCTTTGAGTTCATCCCATACCTTTTTGGGATACTTTCACCAAAAAGGGATGTTATGTGAAGGTCATGGTAACTACTTACCATACCTTTCTTTTTTGTTGCATGACTTAACCAACTTGTGCCAATTTTTCAAAAGGTCCTTGTTTTCTTGTGTTGATATCTATAGAAATTTTCTATTGGTGTGCTCTTTGTGTTTAGTTCTCCTTAATATTTGAGCTTGTTTTGAATATTAATCCATGTTGGAAGATAAAATACTCCATCATTTTAGAAGGATTCATAATATTTCTCTAGTAGGATTCAAAATACTTATCCACTTGAGTTTACTATGGTATAGTATATTTAAGCCAAAGGCTTTGTTATACCTTTTAAACCTCCATTAGTTGGACCCAATGGTCCATTTCTTGTGCAGCTTCTAGGTTTTTTAGGATCAGAACAATTTTATTATCATTTAGGTAGAATATTTATCATGTATATCTCAAAAGAGGTGTCTAGAGTCAGGGATCCCCATACCCCTACATCGACCATAGTTATAGAACGATTGTCTCCTCCTAATTTCAATACCCAGATATAAAATGTGACACAAACTAATGTATTTGTTATTGTTATATTTGTTAGTAGTGCATTACCGGTAGGATCCACAATTACTTAGTCTTTGAATACTCAATTTTCCTCATCTTTTGGATCAACCAATTTTACATCTAGGATGTTGGTGGTTGTTTGAATTATTGAACCATTGATCTATGGGAAATGAGTGCAATTGAAAGGTATAATTTTGTAGTGGAATAGTAATAATAATGTACACTAAACAAGACAAATTTCAGATAAAACTGATAAGAATTTATCAGTAAATTACAACATTAATATTCATTAATTCTATCAATATACAACAGTGTTACAATAAGGAGAATTTGAATCATCTGGATAATATTTGAATCTACCAACTCAATATTGAATGACTCGCTAACTAGGAGTTTCTAAATCACTGCATGGGAGCCACTAGTTTAACTCTGGATAACTAAATCAGTCTGGCCATCAATTAAACTAGTTAAACCAATTAAAATGACAAGGTAGGTGGGAAAAGGTGCCACTACCCCATGCATCCATGCAAAGCTGGTGCTAGAATAACTAAGAGTGGTCTAACTAAATGTAACTGAAGATAGATTCAGCATAACTGGTTACCTACCACAAGCAACTGACTATGGAGGCTACTGGTGGCACTCATAGTGGCTCCTAAAATGAAGGGAATGGTGTCAAAGGCCCTTAAAATCATGCATGAACATACAATAAGTGGTATTTAACCTCTATATGTGTTCCCCATACTCTAGTATAGTAAATATGTCTCCCTATCCTAGACAAAATTATCAATAGACTATAAACAGACAAGGGATGATTTTAATAATCCTAACATCCCCCCTTAATCTTAACTTGGACAACTGTGGGCCCTAGAAACTAGGCCAAAATAAACCCATACAATCTAATGAAAAATAAAATTGCTTAATAAACTAAGGAAAATGGTGAAAACCGCATGGGAAAAACCCCCCCTCAAAATAAGCAGGAGCAAGAAATACAAGCTATTCTTAGGAGAAAAATATTCCTCTTTGGGAAATAACTTGCAAAAACATTGCTGCAATTTGCATCACTATGAAGCAGCATGGTTCCTATGTGAAGCAGCATCCTAAAGCTATGCATGAGAAACTCTCAATTTTATTTTATTCTGATAGACGTTGTATGTGTTTCTTATTTCTAGAAAAGGAATGGAATGATCAAGTTTGTTCTTCTATGGGCCAAATGGTTATTCATTCGCTATCCTCAAGTAGCACTTTCCTGGAAACTTGTTGCACCACTATGTAGAGAGAGAATTTGTGTGTGAGAGTGCATCATGCTCATTCTGATATTAGGACCTTGTTCTCCTTCTGTCTTCTGTATTCCCAACACCATCCCCAGCTGCAGCAATGAGATTTTGGGCCCATTTAGGCTTAGGCCATTGATTTGGATTGGGAGATAGATATGGATATGGATTCTCATGAGGTTTAGCATCAATATCGAGAGCATGTTGATCTTGTTCCTCTTCATCTAAATCTGAAACATGTGACAAAATATCATCATCAAAAGGAAGTGGAAGAGTGTTTATACCTTCTTGTGATTCGGATGGTGGTAGATCAAGCAACTGATCTTCTTCAAACTGAACACTGCACTCAATGAAGCATTTTCTAGTTGCAAGTTCCATCAACTTATATGATTTTGAATCCTCAGCATATCCCAGTAGTTTCCATTCACTACTATTGGCTTGGAAGGCCTTTCTCTTGTCCATGGCTATTCTGGACCAAGAGTTGGAACCAAAAACTCTCAAGTGAGAGACATTAGGCCTATGCCCATGTAGTGCTTCAAATGGAGTGGCTCCAACAACTGATTTATGAGGAACTATATTCCATATGTATGAAGCACAACTTACATATTCTTCCCAAAGACAAGGAGGAATATTCTTGGCTTGGAGAAGACAGGTTTCCATCTCCTTCAATAATCTATTTTTCCTCTCAACCACACCATTCTGTTGTGGTGTGTATGGGACTGAGTGTTCCATTTGAATCCCCTCTTATTCACAATAATTCTGAAAATATATTTTAATATATTCACCTCCATGATTCAATCTTATGGACTTGATCTTTTTCCTAAAACTATTCTCAATCAAAGCTTTAGAAACCTTAAAAATTCCAAATACTTACGATTTATGTGTCATTAAATATACCCAGGATAACCTAGAACAATCATCAATAAAAGTAAGGAATTACTTGGAACCATTAATTGATGTTGTAGGCATTGGTCCTGACACATCACTGTGTATCAAATCAAGTGTAGAGGCAGCCCTAGTTGCCTTCCCGACTTCATACCTCTTCTTTGGATGCTTACCTACCAAGAAACCAGGACATACTCCATCTGATGTTTGGATGAAAGGAAAGTCTTCAACCCTTTTTTCATTGTGGAGTTGTTGGAGATATTTGAAATTGAGATTTCCAAATCTCTCATGACATATGTTATTGGTGTTTTTAGCATGATTCAATAGATTTGTTGGATGTTAAACAGGAAAAAAATGAGATAACTTATAAGCCTTTGAGGAATGGTTAGCAAACCCTTTCATTATTAGTTTCCAGTATATTTTTATGTGACTTCAACTAAGTCAGAGTCAAATATAACTCTCTTGGGAGATTCTATATGGGTCATCTAATAAACAGACAACAAATTTGCTGCAAGAGAGGGCACATAGAGAACATTCTTGAACTCACCATGCTATATGTTAACTGAACCTCTTCTTGCTGTTGGGATTTGGGAGTCATCTCCCATGTAAATGCTAGGTCCTCCTAATAGAGTGAGAGTGGATAAGGATTCCTTGGAGGTAACCATGTGGTTGGATTCTCTTGAATCAATCAAATAATATTTCGACTCAGTAAGGCTTGCCTTTAAGGGATGGCATCTCTCATGATATTTTGTCGGTGGTCCAACATCACACTCTTTTGCTCCTTATGGGAGGGTGATATTGTTATGTTCAAGGAGGGCTGGCAGTTGGTCGATTTGCTTCTTCATGCACTGGATTTTAGGGTGAAATCCTCTCATATAGTATGGACATATAGTCTTCTTGAATTTATACTTCTTCTTGGAACCTGAGGATCCTTAAAAATAGCTTTGATTCTGATTTGGCTTTGAAACAGTGGCTTTGGGATCCTTTCCCTTGTGTTTCCCTCTATCTCGTACATTGTTTGAATCTGAAATCAAAAGAGCTTGATTCTTGGAGGTTTGAAACCCTCCCATTTGAACCAATTTATCCTTCTCTTGTATTAAGGACTCGGCAAAAGCATCTAGAGAAGGAATCTTCCAATTGGGGATGGAAGCTCTTCCATAATGGAATGTAGAGACAAAGACACAGTACTCTGATCCAATATTTCTCAATACTAATAGAACCAGTTGCTCATATTTCCTCTCTATTCTGCATTGTTTACATTCCAGTTCTAGTGACTTGAATTTTGTGAAAAACTGTTGAATAGTTTCGATAATGCTGGGTTGCAGCACAATGAGCTCATTCTCCAATATGTGCCATCTAAGCTCATATTATTTTGGAAATAAATATTCAATATTTTCCTAAGATTCCTTCGGAGTCCTTAGTCCCTTAAGGTGGAACAAAATATCCCAGGAGATATGAGTGCACAAGAACTTGAAGGCTTCATCCAACCAATTCAAAAACTTGTTCTTTTCAGCAAGGTGATCAGGCTTTGTCTCTCTTCCCATTGTCTTCCTAAAAAGGACAATATTGCGCAAGAAGACCTGCATATCTTCCCTCCAATCAAATATTTGAAGGGTGTAAGGATCTAGGGTACAAGAGCTAAAGAATCCATCATAATGTGTGTCGATTAGTCAATTTATCAACAAGCTAAGTAGGTACCTGCAAGTAATACTACAAAAACCAAAATCAATTCACAATCATGTCAGTTTCAATCCTTCCACCTCGACATGTCCACTTTCTCTGGTTTTTTCACACAAACAGAGAATTCTCTAGACGAATCCATAGTTAGCAAGGCACAAATTATAGTATTTATGTGGAAACCCAGCTATTTCTACTTCAGGTGTACAATGGATATCAGATAGACTTGTTGCTAGCCTAAAAAAGGATCTGATACCATATTTTAATTATTGAACCATTGATCTACAAGAAATGAGTGCAATTGAAAGGTAGAATTTTGCAGTGGAATAGTACGAAAAATGTACATTGAACAAGAAAATTTTCAGATAAAATTGATAAGAATTGATCAGTAAATTACAACATTAATCTTCAATAATTCTAGTAGTATACAACAGTTTTACAATAAGGAGAATTTAAATCATGTGGATAAGATTCGAATCTACCAACTCAATCCTGACTAATTGGATAACTAGGAGTGTCTAAATCACTGCATGGGAGTCACTAGTCTAGCTCTGGATAACTAAATAAGTCCGAAAATCAGTTAAACTGACAAGGTAGTTGGAAAAAGGTGCCACTTCCCCATACAGCCATGCAAAATTGGTGCTAGACTAACTGAGAGTGATCTAACTGAATGTAACTGAAGATAGACTCAACTTAACTGGTTACCTACCACAACCAACTGATGGAGGCTGCTGGTGGCACTCAAAGTGGCTCCTTAAACTCATGCAAGAACATGTAGTAAGTGGAAGTTAACATCTATATGTGTTCCTCATACTCCAGTATGGTAAATATGTCTCCCTATGCTACACAAAATGATGAATAGACTATAAATGGACAAGGGAGGATTATAATAATCCTAACATTGACGTGTATGCCTCATATCCTTGTTACCTCTTATAAAGTATCTTCTTTGTAAAATTTGGTAGTAATTATGGACTATTATTCTAACTATTTACCTCCCAAACCACCCTATTATGTCATCTCCAATTAATTAATCCCCTATGTTTTTCTTATGAAGAGTTACACTGATCCAAAGGTACCAAATCATGTCTATAAGTTCATGATTTCTTCATTTATTTTGGATAAGATTGAATGTTAAATATTTTTTGGTTTATGAAGTTATAGGATTAGATCTTGCAACAGGTTTTAGTAACCATTGACCACTTCAGGTAACATCTACACTTATAGTAACCACTGTTGTTTCTATTAATTCCTACAATTTTGATAGCGACCTTATTGTTGGGAATACTTCATATCATCATGAATCAAAAATGGAATATGGATCTTGTAGATAATTGAGTCCAAATGGTGTCATGTTGAATAAATTATCCTCATCCATCATCAAGAGATTGCTAGATTGATATTTGGGCTTATCCACCATTCTTGCACCACAAATAGCAAAGATGGATTCCCTCCACTCATGAAATATTATGACAAGAATAGATCTCCATTTTTATATGATTATCCAACACATCTATTAATGTAACCTCTCATTCCAAATTTGGTATTTATGTAGTTTTTCATTGTGAGGTGGAAACATTATTCTTGCAAATCTTGTAATGCATCCCTATCGTGTTATTCATGTAGCTTGTCACTTGTATGATGTAAAACATATAAATTTTGATTGATCTGCTGATGAGAGGTTAATATATATACTTAGAAATTCTATTGAGTAGGAGAATTGTATATATGCACTTTTTTTCTTGATTAATAGAAGATATGTTTTATCCATCCTTAATTATTTTGAGTTTTAACTAGTGTTAGTGAGCATATTTCTAAGTGTAGGTAGGGCTCCCTTAATCACAGAAGATATGCCCTAGTGTGTTTATTTCATGTGCAGTAGTGTGGTGTGTAAGAGTGCTTATTCATTCATTTTGTGTTAGTGTGATTTGAGGCTTATATACTCTATTTTACTAGCAGTCATATACCTTACTCTTATAGATCTTGTAGCATATGCTTTTATGCATGTAATTTACAATTTCCTATAGCATATTGTTTTAAGTGATTTGAATTCCATGTTCAGTATTTGTTAGAATTGAGATGGTGTGGTGATTTAATCATGAATAATTGAGTCAATATAAATTAAACAAGAGACTTGCAATGTATTAATTAGTTTTCCATATACTAACCTAAGATTCTACTAATGCATTCCACAATTGGATAATATTGATCTTGAGGAACCATGATTCCAGATGTTTGATTTTTATTGATAAAGGTGTCGTTTAAGTAATTGATCAAATCTATTAAGAGGTGGGAATATCAAAGTACTTCCAGTCATAATAAATGAGATTACATATGATCGACCTGACTTTAAAATACCACAATGTGATTTAATCAATCTTAGATGACATCTTAGGCTACTCTTGTTCAATATTGGATTTCATTGGTTATTTGTGGATTGATGAATTGATAGGCTTTGAAGAACTTGAATAATTGTCTTTGATTATATTTTCCCTTGTACCTCATATGTTTACAAACTTGAATTGATGATAAACGTATTGAATTATTATCGTATAATTTGACTAATATTTTTTCACCATTTTTGGGGAGGTGGTAAAGGGATAGTTCCAAAAAGTGTAAGTTATTTTCTTGATTAATTGTTGAATGACAAACATTTTAGAGTTAGAGGAGGGGGAGTGATAAGATACAAGGAAAAACTCACCATGGAACTTACATAGTGTAATAGAACTCGCATCCACTTTAGTGGGTTTTGCTAATCCCTTGCCATGATGGCATGTTATTTTTTTTACTTTTAGTCCAGATATTTTCAAGTTGATTTTTTATCTTGGTTTGAGTGGCACACATACTAGGATTGGAAGAGTAGGAATTTTCAATACAATTTTATTGTATTTTGAATTATGATAGCAATGTGATAGTATTGCATGGTTTGAAATACTATAGAATTGCATGGTTTGGCAAATCTACTTGAATTGAAGAATGATAAATATTTCATTTTGAGGCATGGTAAGTATTGCATGGTTTGATATCATTGCATCAATAGGGAGAGAGATACAAAAATAGGATTCTCAAATCCAAAAATAAAGTCATTCCAAAAATTACTTTTGGTAGGAGTATGAGCATTCCCACTCTTACATATACTAACGCATTGGTAGCAAAACACATAAAATATATTTATATAGGGGAAGCTATAAGGAGAATGCATATGGGATTATTTAAGAGAACACTTTATTTAAAATAAGAAACTACACACATGCAGACCAAAAATTTAATTATGGATCCTCCAAACAATCCAACAAATTCCATAGCATAATCAATCATTGTTGGGGAACTAGAGAGGCAACTAGAAGATGGGTTCAAGGTAGCTGTTGAACCAAAATTTTCACTGTTACGGAGAGAAATTCCTATGGCTTGGGGTACCACAACAGACAGCGAGACTCCAGAAATAAATCTTTCCCAATATGCAATAGAAATAAAAACATCTAACACTAAAGGATCAGACCTCGTACCTTATTCCGGACGGTTGAAGTAGATCCCCATTGAGCTTTCCAATATTTAGCTTCAATTGTTATAGCACGTCCTCAACAACAAGTAAACAATACAAGCATACTATATTTCATGGTGTTAGATCTATTCTAGCATATATAATCAATAATGTAAAAGCATTTGACATATTCCAATGGATACAATATTTATTCAAATACACATTACTAGACAGGAAAAGATATTTCTATTAATATGAATCAGAGATTACAAGTGACAACCTCTGACGGCACATCTGCGAACCGGAGAAACTGAATTCCCCACTTGGGCCTCCACCACCTCAATCCTCCATCACTTCGATAGCAAGCTTACTAGCAAAAGGAAAGCTTGGGAAGAACACAACAGTGCTCCAAGGGACAAAGGGATGCAGACTCAAGCATAAGTTCTGGCAACAATGGACCATAGTTTCGTTACTCTCAATTCTCTCTTATGCTTTCAATGTCTCAATGGGTTCCTTATATAGCTTTTCAAATGGATACTGAAAGGTCGAATCCATGCGATCTCAAGGCATATGGAAGGCCAGGGGTCATATGAGTCAGATCCAAGTCAAGGAACGCTCCAAAGGATTTTGGATTATGTACACATCCCGATGTACGTGACTATAGAGGGAATATCCGCGTATGTATGTGGTTATCGGGGAAAAGGCCGCGTATATCATTTTTCTTATGTTTTTAGGGATGGTAAAGGATACATAAAAAGACAAAAAGTGGTCCATAGGGGCTAATGAGTCTGCAGTGGGATAGGGGAAGGCCATACAATGTGTGATTCACCTAGTGTGGTGAAATCCGCTATAACAGATGCCCCCTAATGTATGAGATCAGAGGGGTTATACGATGGCCGAAATACATTATAATTCCATCCCAGAAGTGAAGTGATGAAGGTACCCAAATGGAAGATGAGCCACCCAATCAGCATAATACCATAATACAACTCTGCATATAACTGCAAATACATATAGTAGTCCCAGATACATAAGAGTACAATGGCCATGAATAGGCATGAACATGATAACACATATGTGGTCATCGCCACGTACAATATACATAGATCAGAATCTCCATGATGAAGATATACAAAGGACCATGATCTCCACAAAGGCTGAAGATATATAACAGATCAAGATCTCCATAGTGGCTGGAAATGTCTGACATATACTGGAACAAGTCACGAGAGCTGAAATCTCATGAACACTGGCACGATCAAGGAGGTAGCATATGGTGGATGCCACCAATCTGGAAGGTCTTCTACACACACCGCTATGAGTACATGTCCTACTATGTGAATAGAGGTGTCGAGGTCGAACATAGTAGTCCATCGTCTGATTACCGGTCATTGATGTATACCATTAACAGACGCGAGATCACCCACCAATAATGACAATGGGAATCAAGGTACTAGAGTGCAAACTAAAAAGTGTGAATAAATGTGTTGAGGTCGAACACTTGAGATAATCCATTGATCAGGGGACATTGATGTATTCCCAAAACTGTCGATGGCGAGAGAAACTGCCACTGATGACTGCAAGTCTCAAGGCACTCAAAATGACTCTATACTACAATCCCAGAATAAATGATCTGAATTCGATGGGATGAAATCCACTGGAAGGAGGGCATTAAGGCATCCCCCATCATCCAACATGAGGTACTCAGCAAATCTATCTAATGTGGAAGGACTCGATCATAAGGTGCACGAACCAGTAACTGTACCAGGAATGGCCGACATGAAAGTCAAGATAGCTGAGGAATGGCCGACTCAGGTTTCAACTTCCTTCGAACAAGAGCATAACTGTGTATGGTGACTGAATGAAGGCAGCATAGACTCGATATACAAAATGGGACATCTCTATGACACAGGAGGCATCAATAGAGGCTCCATAGGGACTGGAAGCTTAACCAGTCAGTGGAGATAAAAATCAGATAACGAGTACAGCTCCTAAATTCAAAATATAACCCAACTAATGGATGTGATATACAGTGCTCTGTTCGAAGGCGACACGACTCAACAGCTGCCAAAGATAATATCTTTTCTTGTCCGGATTTTTGGTTTTTTGATTTTTTTTTTTGGACTTTTTCAGTTATTTGAAAAGCTTGAAAAAAGAATAAACTAGCTTTATAGTTACAAACTAGGAGGATACGAGTGTCATAAGGGCAAACAAACTAGTTCCAAGCAGTGGAACATACCTATGCTCAATGCAAGGATACATGTGTAGGATATCGACACTCGGGGGAAAATCCCCTCCCGGTAAAAAAAAGGGAATCAAGCTGCGAAGGATATAAAAATGGCTCTGCATGGCTAGACATGAGACAAGCTCGGGCTATATGGCTGAAACGCAATGTCAGGGGAGCCGGCATAAAGCTCAATAAGGCAGGCAAAGCTCATGATAATGCATTCACAACTCGACATAAGGGGATTCTGGAGGGAAAAATGCCAGCATAAGATCAAGAGGAGTATGAGGCTCTTGCTAAATGTCATGGCAATACTATATAAAGGACTCCCAGACCTAAGAGAGGACTCACAGCATGGGTACCAAATGCAAAAGGGAGCTAACTAGGGCACCCATGTAAAGGAAAGCTCTACCATTCACATAGTACCACTTCTAACAGTAGCATGAAGGTTCCGTGATACCATGGAATGGGTTCGTACCTAAGGTTAATATGGAACGGTCATAAGGCAATGCACAAGTGCAAGTGGATGTAAAATCCTAACCTATATGCCAGTTCAGACATAATAACTGTGACAAGCACGAACGGGTCGAAACCTCGAAGAGAGTGTACAAAACTGGACCCTATATGACAACCATATTAGTCCAAAACAACCCAAGATAGTTAATAAAGAATCCAAACTATAGGATATAGGGAGGAATGATCATGACAATGCACCCAAAGGAAACAATGCGATGAACAATGGGACATAAAAAGGAAGATAAGGTGTAGACCCAACATTCACGCATCCACTACCACCCCCATGAGGGTGACCACTGGTGTAAAGACCAAGCAAAGGGAATAAAAATCCTCCACAAATGGAGTAAAGGATGGAATATGACCATTCCCAAATCTATGAGCACGGTAAGGGGCTGTGATGCCCCCAAGTATAACACCAGGGTCCTTACTAGGACCAAGATGGGTGATAGGATACCAGGCATGCTGAAAATAAAAGTACCCAAACTCAAGAGAGCATAAATATACTCAAGTAACCATGATCCCAAAGGCCAACTGGCGCACAAAGAGCACACTCCTAAGAAAATATATATAGCCAAAATACAAGAAAACCAAGGGGAGGATATGTGAGCTCCCGAATGCAGTAGGTATGTCTCTCCTGGGAGAGGCTCGAAACTCCCATACACTACAAGCGGAGGTACGTAACCATTTATTGTGGCCCTCAGCTTCAACGCGTATAGCGACTATGCTGTCTGACCACAACCTGGTCGGGACACATGCAGAATAACCTCTACAAGTACCCCCTCGATATCCTAGGTAAGGTCACTAAGGTCACCTCAATATAATCAAAGCTCAGGCGGACAGTCGCAGGTGGGATTGACCGTATGGGTAGGGTGGAAAAGCCCGAAACTCTTGAAAGAGCCCCCAGATACGAATACAATCCTGGCAATATCGCTGGTGCTACTCAGTTATGACTAGGGGTCATCCCAATCAATAACCGCTCACACTGCCTCATGCTTAACTCCCTTTTGAGAGGAGGATCCTGAGAACGATGGTTATACCAAGGATTTCACACACTCCCTGGAAAAACACCTAGATGTTGTTGTTTAGTGATCTTGGAGAATTGACTTACAATGAACTATTCCAAGATCCTAAAACCTAAGCTTGTTGGTGCACCCTAGAAAATAAAAGAGTGTAATTCATTTTAATTAGCGTTGATTTTAGTTGGTTGTAATTACTCAAAGGGAAATGGCTATGCAACTAATGACATTATGACTCAGCAGTGAAATAAATATACACACCATAACAAACAATGCTAAGTGCAATCCTTGTCAAATGAAAAATAGGGTATGCCACTACATGAGATTCATAAATATATATTCCTTTCTAAATGCCAATGCAATCCTTCCTATATGAAAGCCTAAACACAACTCTCATCCAAGCAATCCAATGCAAGTACCTCCTCAAATCCATATCTAAAATGCAACTAAGAGTGCAACTACTTTGTATTTTTCAATATAAAAGAATGAAAAATGCAATAAAAGTCATCTAAAACTCTCAGTCTCTGCAGCAAGTATAAAAGACAAGCCCAGCAAGACACCAAGACAAAAAGAGTAATGCACTAATGGAAAAACAAAAAGGAAAAATGACTAAAACTACTTTCAAAGAAAAATCAATGAAAAAGCGGTCTATGGTCACAAAAGAAGCATCCAACAGACAACATCAAACCCAAGGAAGACCCAACCACACTCACAACCCACCCAGCAACTTCCCACAACATCAAACTCACCAAAAGGGAGGATGTACGTGACTGTATAAAGAACAGCTGCGTATTTACACGACTTTTGGCCAAAAACCTGAGTGTATACGCGGATTTTGGCCAAAAACCTGTGTGTATATGCGACTTTTGGCCAAAAATCCGCGTGTATACGTGACTTTTGGCCAAAACCTGCGTATACAAGGAAGGCAGTGGTAAAAATCAGGCCACAGGTCAAACAAATAAAGGGGAGTGTCAATGGATGAACATACAATAAAATGCAACACAGAAACAAAGAGAAACAAAGAGCAAGTCAATAATATCAAGCCCGTTGTGCTGATAAACCCCAAATAAAAACAAGGGACATCCCCAGCGGAGTCACCAATTCTGTTACGGAGAGAAATTCCTATGGCTTGGGGTACCACAACATACAGCTAGACTCTAGAAATCAATCTTTCCCAATATGCAATAGAAATAAAAACATCTAACACTAAAGGATCAGACCTCGTACCTTATTCCGGACGGTTGAAGTAGATCCCCGTTGATCTTTCCAATCTTCAGCTTGAATTGTTATAGCACGTCCTCAACAACAAGTAAACAAT
>LPNX010423861.1:715756-752180 GCA_001517045.1 Pseudotsuga menziesii
TGGATACTGAAAGGTCGAATCTGTGTGATCTCAAGGCATATGGAAGGCCAGGAATCATATGAGTTAGATCCAAGTAAAGGAACGCTCCAAAGGATTTTGGATTATATACACATCCCGATGTATGCGACTATAGAGGGAATATCCGCGTATGTACGCAGTTATCGGGGAAAAGGCCTCGTATATCATTTTTCTTATGTTTTTAGGGATGGTCAAGGATACATCAAAAGACAAAAAGTGGTCCATAGGAGCTAATGATTCTGCAGTGGGACAGGGGAAGGCCATACAATGTGTGATTCACCTAGTGTGGTGAAATCCGCTATAACATTCACTTCCTAAAATAGTGTTTAATTTTTTGGGGGTTGAATAGATGGAATGTGAATATTTAAATGGATCTACCTAAGAGGAAACCTTCACCTTTGAATTCCCTATTAGAGATCCTGGTGGAATAACACATATGAAGAACATTTCTTCGTCTACTCTACCAAAATTTCATGGGCTATTGAATGAAGATATGGATTTATTTTTGTTTGATTTTTATGTTCTTTGTAGGAGATATGACTATTGTACTAATGGTAAAAAATTGAAATTATTCCATACTATTTTGAAGGGTGAAACACTTCGATGGTTATGGGCCTTGGAGGAAGCAATATTCAAACATGGAAAGATAAGAAAAACATATTTATGCAAAAATACCAAGACTCCTACAAAGATAAATATCTTAGAGAATAAATATTCTAGATGACACAAAAGGAAGAGGAAATTTTGGAAGAAAAAATGGAACGATTTCAATACAATCTCCACCGATCAAGACAAGGATAGTTGGGTAAAGTGGCATTAAGAACAATCCTACTTAGAGGGATTTGAGATGTGTCCTTGGAAGTTTTAAATATGATGGGATTAGGGGGTAACCGTCTATTGAAATATGATGATATGTGTTATTTATCCATGATATATTCAAGAGGAAATGAAAATACTAGAAGGAGCTCCATAGATTCTAGTTCTAGATTTACAAAATATGTTGTAGGAATAGGAAATACATGGGCTAAGATCAGTAATATTTTTGAAAATTTTAAAACTGACATTATTAGTTATTTGAGTTCTCAGCTTGATGTTTTGTAGGTTAAAAAGAGGGATTAAGCAAAGAAATCCTTGGCTATTTTTTTCCCAAAGTGCACAAAAAATCATCCTTTAAGGGACTTCTCATTAAATGGTGTTGATCTCTATGGAATTTGTGATCAAGATCATCCTACATAAAATTTCCCTTGCATACATGGTTTAAAATTAGTATACCAAAGAGACAAAGAGGCTATGATCTCACTCTATGTAATGGTACCAAAACGCTCATGGAAACCTTGATCTTCAAGTATGATGCAAAATTCTTCTCCACAATTTTCTCATTCACATAATCAAGCATGAAATGCCCCAACTCAAGCATGGAATGCCCCAACACCATGTCAGGATTATCCACCTCAACCCACCCCACAAATACCTTGGTAATAGGGATGTATTTTTCCACATTATTGTTAGAGTGGGGTGGGGTGAATTAGTTTCAAGCACAATATTCACACTTTATACAATTTTCTAGTTTATGGATCACACACCAATACCAAATCAATTAGAAACAAGAGAACATTGTGTGCAAAGTAATTATAAGAAAACTCCATATATATATATATATATATATATATATACACACATAGATTTTTGGGAGACACAATCCCTTGTTGAAGCGCCAACTTATTGTTTATAAGAACCAACCTATCTAGTAGATTAGAACACCAATTCTATGAGCACCAACTCAAATTTGTAGGCACCAACCTATAGGAGACTTAAATATCCTATCATTTCCGTTTCATAACTCCCTTGAATATATGATTTTAACTGTGTTATTCTACACTTCATGATATATATTCTCTATTCTTGCGTAACCCCTTCAACATTGCATTTGTGCGCTCTGCTTCCCAATTTATGTTGTATTATGTTCTTACGCAGTGCTCCTCATAACTTTCCCTTTATTTTGTGTGCTCAACTTTGTGTGATTGTGAATTTGTATATAATTTAGTTATATATTGTTGTGCACTTCTAACAACAACAAGCCTTTGATTTCACTTCCACCCTAGAGTACACTTCTTCCTTCACTCTCACATTAAAAACAAATCAATCCTTTGTTCATTTATAATCATCTAGAATCAATTATTATCCAATTAATCATATCCATGAGTGGAGGATTCTCTATGTCAGAGACAACTCTTCTTCCTTTAATATATCAAGCAGATCCCTAGGGTACATCCCATTTTGTATCCCTAACTTCCACTTGTTTTACCTTTTTCTCTTTCTTTGGACTTGGCTTGTCAAATTCTATGTAGTCTGCGACAACAATGTTAATATACAACATGAAAGTAATGTATGGAATGTCATATGCATGTTTCATGGAAATTTTGAGGTAATGGACCATATACACGAGTGGTAATGACGTAGGATTCTTTTTAATATCAAGCTCAATGATTGCATCTTCTTAAATTGGTTTTTAAAATACCTTCTTCCTACCATAGCTAAAAAGTGTCTTTGAAACACCCATAAACTGAAGAGGATATAATCCTCAAAATTATGCAGTATGAACTTATATATGCGCAATCTAGGTACCTTTACATCATTATCCTTGATGCCCCTTGAAGTGACTTGACATGTAAAGATCCTCTAAGAGAATCCCATTTTACAAATGGCATGATTGATTCCATATCATGTCATCCAAATCCATACCCTCCATACCATTCTCCTTCAAGTGGTTTCTTATTTTGTAATCCCTCAAGTGTTGAGAAACACCAATAGGGCACTCCATCAACACCCTAATACCCCTTGATCCTTATTTCTCATCCTTCCATGAAGATACCACTAACTTTATTTGTCCCCTCCTAGGCCCCCCATGTTCATGAACACTTGTGTAGCAGTACTATGTGTGGTGATTCTTCTACCAAGTACATGGTCCCACTGACCATGAATCCTTACTACCCTTTTTCTGGCCCTCGTCCATCCCCTCCAATGTACCCATGCCATATGGATCCTCCTTTCATCATGGGGAAGTGTACACTCAACAAAATATGTCTACAAAACCTATGCCTAATAACAAAAAATTCACAGTCTAACACATCCAAGAAGAACAATAAGGGGAGTAACAAAGGTAACAACCAACAATAGGAAGGTGGGGGGAAATCCCCCAACCTTCCATCTATTGTTGGAGGTAATATGAACCTTACAACCCAATATTTAAATAAACCTCTCAATAAAGGTAAGAACCCTCAATTAAAATCTAACCATCTATGTACTTTTTGTGGTGTTTATGGACACTACACTCACCATCTCCCCAACCTTGCTAAGGATTGGTAACTATGGTATGAGCCCAACCAACATAAAGAAGCTAATGGAACCCAAGATAAACCTAACCATCCACCTCCTCATTCAACCCATCACAACTAATGGTCCTGTAGAACCCCTTTGCATTGCAAGGGGTAGTCACAGCACAACCATTGTCACCTTACTGTTGATGTAATTGTAACTTCGAAATGTATTCACTTGTATTTCTTATGTATTGTAACCCAATGTTTATTTTGGGATGTATTTTTAATGTAATTAAGTCATGCCATGCCCCGAGGTTCCTATCAAGAGTTTCTATAATGTAAACAAGTCATGTCAAGTCAAGGTGGGTAACCCTCCTATTGTCTAAGGGTTAAAGTCCCCGTAGTTTCAGGGCACTAGGGTTATTAGACTCACCTAGTGAAGTCGGCCCTAGTTGGGTTTAGTCAAGTCAGGAATTAGTATGAATAGAGAGCTAGCCTCTCTATTTATCACACACTCACTCACACTCAGTTGTAGTGAATAGCTGAGGAAGAGAAAGACACTGGGGCAAGGAAGAAAAAGGTTACTGCTGTCAGGAATCATCTTATTGTTTTGGGTTTCACTTTTGGTGTTGATTCTATCTCTGAGGAAGTTGTGGGGTTTTCTCCATTTATGGTTTCCCTGAGGAAAAACACTGTGTTCATTGTCTCTTATGTTTTATTGTTGTTCTTGTTGTTCTCTCATTTAAAGATCCTAATGATATGCTAGCTTAATGTTAAAAATCTAACATGGTATCAGAGCTAACCTGAGAAGAAGACACTGTGCAGCTGCAGGAACTAGGGATTCCTATTTTGTGGATCTCTCTCCATATATTTTCAGTAAAAGAAGGGTGGAATAACTCTCCTCCCTAGGGCGCATATTTATGTCGAAACAGAATCCAATTCTGAGGTTTTTCAGTTTTGGACCTGACACTGCTGCCGAAAATTAGGGATTTTCATAGAAGTGGAATTTTTTAGTGAGCTCAAGCCTAGATTGATTTCCTTCCAAAAATTGAAGTTAGGGATCAAATTCAAAGCATTTGTTTGGATAGAACTCTGAAAAATCAAAACCCTAATCTGCTCTTGAACCAGCACTACAGGATTTTAGCTCCAAATCCAGATTCGACATCTTGACCTGGTAAGATCTAAATCTTTTGTATTTCCATTTGAGGTTCTCAGTTAAGATGTCTCATCATACCAAGAATGATTAAAATCTTGAGGGAGCTAATAACTTCCGATCCTGGAAGTATAGGATCTCCCTGGTCCTGGAAGAAAATGAGTTGGACTCCTATATTAGTGAGGAGGTTCCAGTTCCAGAGGGAGATGAGGCCAAGGACTTACATAAGAAGAAGTTGGTTATGGAAAAGAGGATCATTGCTGATTCTATCAAGGATCACCTCATACCATAGGTGTCCTCCCTCAAGTCACCTAAAGCTATGTTTGATGCCCTAACCAAACTGTTCGAAGGGAAGAACATCAATCGAAAGATGACTCTAAGGAACTAGTTGAAGAATGTAAAGATCCAGAATGAGGAGACCATCCAGTCATACTTCACAAGGGTCTCCCATATCAAAGAACAGCTGGAAGCGATAGATGAAGAAGTGGAGAATGCAAAAATTGTGATGACAACTTTGAATGGCCTCCCTAGGTCATGGGATTCTTTCATCCAAGGAATATATGCTAGGAAGAATTTAGTTAAGTTCAGTAGACTGTGGGAAAAATGTTCACAAGAAGAAGCTCGAATAGCAGCTCGAGAAGAAAAGATGGGAAGTGAAGATCAAGCTTTCACAGTACACTCCAAGAAAGGAAGAAGGGAAAAGAATCATCACCAAGGTAAGAATTCTCATCAGAAAGGTTCATCTAAACTCAAATGTTATACATGCGATGACATAGGACACTTTGCTAGAAATTGTCCCATGAATAAGAATGGATCCAAGAAGAAGAGGAACTCCAAAAGAAGACATCATGCTCACACTGTTGAGGATGATGATCCTCCCAGAAAGAGAGTAAAACAAGAAAGTGAAGACTCTTCAAGTGAATATGAATATGTTCTGATCTCCGCTCTCATGGGAACTGTCACTCATGGAAGCAAATATTGGCTTATTGACAGTGGGGCTTCCAAACACATGACAGGTTTCAAGGAATCCTTTGAGAAACTATCTGAACATAATTCACCCCATAAGGTGAAACTTGGGGATGAATACCAATTTCCCATAAAAGGTAGTGGTGAATCCTCCTACAAGCTAGACTTTGGAAAGTCTATTAAAATGAAGGATGTCTTGTTTGTACCAAGACTAAAGAAGAATATTCTCTCCATATCGACACTGGAATCAAAATGCATGAGGGTTGCATTTGTCGATGGCCAAGTCCTCATGTGGCCAAGAGGAAAGGCTATTGACGATGCAATAGTAATTGGAGAACAAGAAGGAGGATTATACAAATTGAAGGGCCATCCAGAACAAGCCTTGGTCCATGACACAGTAGAGCCAAATTAACTTTGGCACAGAAGGCTTGCACATGTGCACTACAGAGCACTACCACTTGCAAGCAAAGTTGTTGAAGGTCTTCTAGAAATTCAAGAAAAACATGAAGGGGTCTGCAAAGGATGTGCGAAAGGAAAGAATACAAAGAAGAGATTTCCAAGTAGAAAAATCAAAGCAAAAGGAATCTTGGAAATCATCCACTCAGATGTATGCAGACCAATGTCATCAAGTTCTCTAAGCGGGTATGTATAATATGTTTCTTTCATTGATGACTTTTCTAGGAAGACATGGATTTACTTCATGAAGAACAAAGATGAAGTTTTTAGCAAGTTCAAAGAATTCAAAGCCTTGATCGAGAACCACACAAAAAATAAGATCAAGACCTTTCGATCAGATAATGGCAGAGAATTCACATCAAATGAATTCAAATACTTATGCAAAGAATCAGGGATTAAGAGGGATTTATCCACTCCATATAATCCACAACATAATGGGGTTGCAGAAAGGAAGAATATAACTATCATGGAAGCTATAAGAGCAATGCTTCATGATCAAGATCTTCCCATGCATCTATGGGCAGAGGATTCTAGAACAACGGTGTATGTATAGAATCGTACTCCACACAGAGTACTTGAGAACAAGACTCCTGAAGAAGTCTTCTCCGACAAGAAACCAGAATGAATGTAGTCATTACGCAGTAGAAGATTGATTTATTCAGGGGAGCTGCGTTAGCAAGTTGAAACTCTCGACGTTTCGATCCCTACTCTAGGATCGTCATCAGGAGACAAACAAAGACTGTGGTGATGTAAAATAGCTCGGAAAGTTTTAAATACTCAAATTTGTGAGGAAATTAAAAATTAAGAACGTCAGTTCTAGGTTTTGAAATTTTAACAATATTTAATTATAATTTGAAATTAAATTTTTAAGGTTCATTAAGAGATTTATAATTTGAAATTAGTTAAGTTTAAAGAGTTTTAATATTAAACCTTAAACAAGTTTTTATAGTGTTATAAAAGTTTTTTTAAAATTCTTTTCATAAGACTTTATTTTTAAAAATTTTAAAAAATTCTTAATCTTTATAAAAACTTAATATTAAAATTAAAACTCTTTTCACAAGTTTTTATTTTATTATTAAACCTTAAAGAAGTTTTAAAGTGTTATAAAAGTTTTTTATAAAAATGTTCTTTTCACAAGTTATTATTTTTAAAATTTTAAAAAGTCTTCATTTGTCTCCTGATGATGAGCCTAGAGTAGGGATCGAAACGTCAAGAGTTTCAACTTGCTAACGCAGCTCCCTTGAATAAATCAAGAAACCAAAAGTCATCCATCTCAGAATATTCGGCTGTCCAGTGTACATACATATTCCGAAAGAAAAGAGGACAAAGTTAGATCCTTCAGGGAAGAAGGGTATATTTGTGGGATACTCTGAAAGCTCAAAGGATTACAAAATACACTTCCCAAGATTCAAGAAGATCGACATCAGCAGGGATGTAACATTTGATGAAGACATAGCTTACAACAAATCCAGAAAGAGACCTGCTAAAGAACCTGACGAAGCAGAAGCACCCAGAATTCATGATACAACCATGAATGAAGAAACTCAAGAAGAAGATCAAGAATTTGAAGAACCACAATGACCTGTAGATCCACCATTAGAGGAAATTTGAGGTCTAAAATGGGCCTCCTAAGGAAAATGATAAAATAATAGTTATTAATTTTGGAGGAAGAATGAAAAAAACTACTTTGTGTGTTCGTATTTTCAACATATCTCCTTGTGTTTTTACTCAAATTTCGATCAAGAGAGCTCGTTGGATGTAGAATTTGATTCTGCATCCAACGAGTACCCACACTGCATACTTTTGACGGACCCCGCTACCCCAAAAACAAGAATTACCTCAAAAAATGTGAGGATGACATCATCATCACATTTTTTCATGTATTTCTTATTTTTGGGTTAGCAGGGTCCGTCAAAAGTATGTAGTGTAGGTACTCGTTAGATGCGGAATTAAATTCCACATCCAATGATCTCTCTCGCTCAGAATTTGAGTAAAAACACGAGGAGATATGTCAAAAATACGAACAAAAAAATAGTTTTCTTTTATGACAAATATGTCAACTCAACCATTATGGTTGACTCATTTTATTGAAATTCTATTGGTTCTTGAATTCCAACTCACAAAATTTATTGTTGGCACATTTTCTTATAAGGCCCATTATAGACCCCAAATTTCCTCTAATGCCTCAAGAGAAGAATCCTCACAAGAGGAAGCCTTCTTTGGTATGAGAAGCTATCCAAGGTGTGAAATGATATGGGGCTCCAGAAGAGAATCACAGAGAAAGAAAGAGAACCATATCTTGCTTCGGATATGTAACTTTACTATGTGACTTTATCAATGAAGAACCTTCCAATTATGAAGAAGTGGCAGAATGGAAAGAGTGGAAGGATGCTATGATCGAAGAGTATCAATCGATCATGAAGAATGATGTTTGGGATGTTGTCCCAAGACCAGAAGGGAAGTTTGTTGTAACTTCCAAATGGATCTACAAGATCAAGCATGCTTCAGATGGTAGCATTGAGAAATATAAGGCAAGATTCATGGCTTGTGACTTCTCACAAAAAGAAGGAATAGACTATGAAGAAACCTTTTCACCTGTAGCCAGATACACTTCCATCATATTAGTACTTTCTCTGGCTACAGTGATGAAATGGAAGACACACCAAATGGATGTCAAGAATGCCTTCTTGAATGGTGTAGTGGAAGAGGAAGTGTATGTAGAGAAGCCACTCAGTTTTGAGACACATGACAGGGAGTCTCATGTGTACATATTGAAGAAATCCCTATACGGTTTGAAACAGGCACGCAGGACATGGTATGGAAAAATTGACAGCTTTCTATCCAGTTTGGGCTTTACCAAGAGTAAAGTAGATCCCAACCTTTACTACAAGGTTGAAGATGGCAACCCAGTGATGCTCCTACTGTATGTAGATGATCTGTTTGTAATAGGCATGGATGGGTTGATTGCTGATACGAAGAGAAAGCTTGCTGTGAAGTTCAAAATGAAGGACTTGGGTATGATGCATTATTTTCTAGGCATGGAGGTGTGGCAGAATGCGGATGGAATCTCCCTTTGACAAGGGAAGTATGTAGTAGAGATGCTGAAGAGGTTTGGGATGATGGGCTGCAAGGCCATGACCACACCTATGGCATCAAACCTGAAGCTGTTGAGTGATGCTTCATCAGAAGAGGTTGATGCTACGATGTATCGTTAGATGATTGGGTCCTTGATGTACCTGATGAACACAAGACCAAATATTTTCTTTGAGGTGAACACCTTGAGCCAATTCCTGACAGATCTGAGACATGTTCACTTGATTGCTATAAAGCATATTCTAAGGTACCTGAGGGGTACAATTGATTATGGGCTTAAGTACAAGGTGAATCAGAAGATTAACCTGGAGGGTTATGTTGATTCAGATTGAACAGGCAGTGCCATTGATAAGAAGAGCACTTCATGGTGTTGCTTCAGCATGGGATCAGGTGTGATCTCTTGGTTTAGCATGAAGCAATCCTATGTGGCACTGAGTATAGTTGAAGCAGAGTATGTCGCAGCTTGTTCAGCTAGTTGTGAGCCAGTATGGCTTAGGAAGCTACTGTTTGATTTATTTGATCTCTAGTTGGATGCTACTTGTATACATTGTGACAACCAGAGTTGCGTAAAGTTGTCAGAGAATCCAGTGTTCCATGACAAGTCGAAGCATATCGAGATCAAGTATCACTATATCAGGGATATGGTGTAGAGGGGAGAAGTGAAGCTCCAATATGTTGCGACAGAGGAATGGATAATTGATGTGTTGAAAAATCCATTGGCTAAGGTGAAGTTCGAGTACTTCAGGGAGAAGCTTGGTTTTCTCCAGATCAAGGTTTCCTCCAAAGGGAAATGATGAGACCCAGAGCCATTCTGACATAGTGAGAGGATTGGTTCCTTCCATGGTCAGATGTAAGGGATAAGACATTCTGTCATGGTGAGGATTGGTTCCTTCCATGTCAGATATGAGTGCTGATCCATTCTTCTTTGATTGTAGGATTGGTTCCTACATGATCAGAAGTAAGCGCTAAACGCCATTCTTGGAATGGAGGCACCTAGTCAGTTACCAGGTAGCTCAGTCTGGGACTGGGGGGCATTCTGATATGACTGTAGGATTGGTTCCTACTTGATCAGATGTGAGTGCAAGCCCTTTCGAACATGCATGTTGTATTGGTTCCTCGCATGTGTTGAATGTAAGTGTAGAGCCCTTTCAAACATGCATGTTGGTTTGGTTCCTCACATGTGTTGGATGTAAGTGCAGAGCCCTTTTTGAACATGCATTTTGGATTGGTTCCTCGCATGTGTCAGATGTAAGTGCAGAGCCCTTTTGAACATGTATGTTGGATTGGCTCCTCGCATGTTTCAAATATAAGTGTTGAGCCTTTTTTAACATGTATGTTGGATTGGTTCCTCACATGTGTCAAATGTGAGTGTTGGGCCTTTCTGACAGGGTTGTGGGATTGGTTCCCACATGGTCAGATGTGAGTGTTGGGCGTGCCTTTCTGATATGATTATAGGATTGGTTCCTACATGATCAGATATAAGTGCTGGGTGGGCCATTCTGACTTAGGGTTAGATATAAGTGTTGAAGAAGACCTACATGGAGGCTAGGCCTACAACCAGCATGAAAAAGGGCTAGCTCTGTAGAACTTCCTATGATGAGAAGAATCATGAGATAGCACCCATGATGATCCAGTGATGATGATCCAAATCCAGAGATGATCCAGATCCAGTGATGATGATCCAGATTGAGTGATGATCTAGATCCAGGTGAAGATGACTTGAAGATTAATATGACAAAGACTCAATGATGATCTAGATGATACAGAGAAGAATACTTGTGCTGATAACTTGTGTCGAGAGAATACCTTCCTAGTTAAGAGGGAGTGTTGATGTAATTATAACTTTGGAATGTATTCACTGGTATTTCTTATGTATTGTAACCCGATGTTTATTCCGGGATGTATTTGTAATGTACTTGAGTCATGTCATGCCCCGAGGTTCCTATAGGGAGTTTCTATAATGTAAACAAGTCATGTCAAGTCAAGGTGGGTAACCCTCCTATTGTCTAAGGGTTAAAGTCCCCGCAGTTTCGGGGCACTAGGGTTATTAGACTCACCTAGTGAAGTCGGCCCTAGTTGGGTTTAGTCAAGTTGGGAATTAGTATAAATAGAGAGCTATCCTCTCTATTTATCACACACTCACTCACACTCAATTGTAGTGCATAGCTGAGGAAGAGAAAGACACTAGGGCAAGTAAGAAATAGGTTACTGCTGTCGGGAGATCATCTTACTATTTGGGTTTCACTTTTGGTGTTGATTCTATCTCTAAGGAAGTTGTGGGGTTTTCTCCATTTATGGCTTCCCCGAGGAAAAGCATTGTGTTCATTGTCTCTTGTGTTTGATTGTTGTGCTTGTTGTTCTCTCACTTAAATATCTTAATGATATGCTAGCTTAATGTTAAAAATATAACACTTACCCCTCTTAGTCTTCATTATCAGGTCACCCTAGTGACCCTTCTTTCCAACACATTGTCATGACTTCCACTGGTATCAACCTCCATATGTGGTGTAATAAGTATGGCCCCACTAATTACTCTCTTGACACAAATGAGGATAAAGTCTCTCCATCATTGGAAGAACCTTTATATATCCCTCATCCTAGATTGGAATCCATCCCAAATATCCCATATATTCCTTTGCATCATGTACCCCATAACCCCAGTGCTCAAGCTTCCCCCATTATAGTATTGTGGGTGACTTGGCATAGTCACCTACTTCCATGACTATGTTAGAGGTTCTCAAAACTTCCCCACATAGTGAAAAGCTTTGTAGTCCTCTTTAGGTGTGATTGATCCTTCTTATGCTCACCTGATGACATTCAACCTTGATTGAGTGGAGCCTCAAATTCCATTTTTTGTTTCTTTTTAGATTTTGGTTACCATCAAGAACTTGGTTATTCATCAATGCATTAATTTTTGGAAGAAGCTTGATTCCCCTAAGCTTGTTCCATCCCCAATGATTTTTTGTATATATGATGGTCATAATATGCAACTACAAGGTCTCTAATAGAATGTCCCCATCCACTTGGCTAGGAAAATGGTCTTAATTGGCATTGAGGTTTTTACCACCCAATTATATTACAACATCCTCCTTGGTTGCAGCTATGTGTATGCTATCAAATTGGTCACCTCAATTGTGTTTAGGATCATGGTGTTACCCCACAAAGGGATGATCATCACACTTGATCAACTCGCTTATAATGATTCCAAGGGTTTGACTTGTCCATACCATTTCTTACTTGTGTTTGAAAGTAGCTTTGATAGTCATTCCATTCCTTCATTCACTAGCATCAGACATGGAATCATTTAAGATTCCTCCCTTATTGGGAACTTCTATGGACCACCTACACTTACCCCAAAAGTGGAAATATAAAAAATTTTCAATATCACTTCTAAGAAATATACAACCCAACCTTAAACCTCTCTTGGCCCCAACATGTCATTATGGAATCCATGTACAGGAATTCCTATATGCCAAATTTTGTTCCTCTCTCCTCCTCTTTGAAATTTTGAAACTCTCATGATGGATCTTTTAATATTTTCAGCTTGACATTAGGCCTCCTTATTTGTTACCTTACCCCACAAAATCCCCCACCAACCCCACAAGTTGTTTTGACTCATTCCCAATCAATTAGCACTTCCAATGCACCACCACCATGTTAGGATTTATAATCCTCTCATGTACAGATATAGTATATTAGATCATATGCCTAAATTAGTAGTCATTTTCTAGAGTTTGGTGCCACCATTCTTTTTGTCACCATTGGTGCCACTAATGCCATTGGTCCCACCAGTGTGCCCCATTGGTTCCATCAGTGTGCCACCGATGCCAATTCCTACACTTTAGGAGCCACTCCGAGCTCCACCACCAACCTTCTTCAGTTGGTTGAAGTTGGTAGGTAGTTACGCTAATTTTATCTTTAGTTACATTCAGTCAATCTAGCACCAGTTATGCATGGTTTCATGGGGAATTGGTGCCTTTTTTCACCTACCTTATAAATTTAACTATTTCACTAGTTTAACTAATTGTCGGACTGAATTAGACATGTTGAGTTAGACTAGTGGTCTCCGATATTGATTTAGACACTTCTAGTTAGCAAGACATTCAAGATTGAGTGGGTAGATTTGAATCTTATCCACATGATGTGAACTCTCCATTATGTAACACTATTGTAAAATACTAGAATTAATGAACATTATTGTTGTAATTTACTGAGCAATACTTATCTGTTTCCAGTGAAATTTGTCTTCTTCAGTGTACAATTTTCATTCCATTCAATTGCTCAATTATACAATTCAATTGCACTAATTTCTTGTATATCAATGGCACAATAATTTAAACATGGTATCAGAGCTTGTTCAGGAAAGCGGCAAGTTTGTCCAATATCCATTGTACATCAGAAGCAGTTGGGTTTCCACATAAGTCCTACAAAGTGTGCATTGCTAACTCTATATTCGTCCAGATAAGTCTCTACAGGTGTGACATGACCCTGAGAAAGTGTCCATGTCGAGATGGAAGGATTGATTCTGACATGATTGTGAATTGTTTTTAATTTTATAGTATTTCTTACAGGTACTATGTAGCTTGATTCAATATTTGACTGTTTGAATCGAAATTTGATGGATTCCTCGGCTCTTGTACCGCGGATCCTTACACCCTTCAACTATGTTGATTGGAGGGAATATATGCAGGTATACCTATGTAATATTGGCCTATTTAGGATGAGTATGGGAAGAGAGACAGAACCTCATCATCCTACTAAGAAAAATATGTTATTGAATCGGTTGGATGAAGCATTTGGATTCCTTTGCACTCACATCTCTCGGTATCTCGTCTTCCATCTTGAGGGATTGAAGACTACTTAAGAAGCTTGGGAGAATCTATAATTTTTGTTTGGTAAACAAGATGATCTTTGAGGGAACATATTGGAGAATGAGCTAATTACATTGCATACCAGCAGTTTCAAAACTATACAACAATTTTTCATTTAGCATTACAATGTAAGCAATGCGGGATAGAGAGGAAGGATGAGAAGCTTGTGCTCTCTATGCTTACCAAACTCGGTTCTGAGTACTCTATCTTTATCTCTACCTTCCATTTTGGAAGATATTCCATCCCCAAATGGAAGATTCCTTCACTAGATGGATTTGTCGACTCTTTAATACAGAAGCAGGATAAGTTGGTCCAAATGGGATTCCTCCAAACTTCCAAGAACCAAAATCTTCTAATGTTAGACTCAATTAATGCACAAGCTAAATGGAAGCACAAGGAGAAGGATCTTGAAGCATATGAGTCGAAGCCAAAATAGAATCAGAAGTCTTTTGAAGGAGCCTCGGGTTCCAAGAAGAAGAAAATGTTTGACAATACTAAGTGTCCTTATTGTATGAGGGGCTTTAATCATGAAATCCAGTGCATGAAGAAGAAAATCGACCAACTTTCAGCCCTCCTTGAACAGAACAACATAGCTCTTCCACAAGGAGCAAATAATTTTGATGTTGGACCACCGACAAAATACCATGAGAGATGCCATGCCTTGAAGGCAGGCCTTGCTCAGTCCAAATCTTACTTGATTAATTATGGAGCATCCAACCACATGGTTTCTTTTGAGGAATCCTTCTCCACTCTCACTCTATCAGGAGGACATATAATTCACATGGGATATGACTCCTAAATTCCAACAGCAGGAAGAGGTTCAGTTAAAATCCAGCATGGTAAGTGTTAACCCAAAAAATCCCACATTGATCTCTACATGACCTACACCACCTAAAGACATCTAAGTACAACCCTGATTTGACCCCATTTGACCCCCACACCCTGAAGACAGCTTAAAAATATGAAAAAGGGCTTAAAAACCCCTAAAAAGAGCCAAAATAGCTCTCATAGGGGCTAAAGTCTCCAAAAAGGGGCTAAAACCCCTCAAAGGAGATTGAAACCCCCGAAAGAGCTAAATATTGAGAAAAAGGGGATAAAAACCCAAAAAAGGGGCTAAATCCCTAGCCAGGGGCTTAAAACCCTTAAAAATCTTGAGAAAAAGTATAAATAGAAGGGTTGGGGTCACTCTCAAATCACTCCTTCACTCCCTATTGTTATGCTACCCATGTGAGTGCCTTGAGACCATTTTCCTCTCAAGCCATTCACCCTCCCTCTCCTCCATTCCTCCATTGAGCCATAGCTCCCCACTCCTAAGAGAGGTGCTCTCCCAATCTAGGGCATGGTGGCCTAATTCAACAAGAAGGTATACTTGTATTTCCATGTTTTGCTTTGGTAGATTGTAGTTTTCTAACAGTATTTGTTTGCAGGTTTATTGCTTAACATGTTCTTGCAGGTTTCCATTGATTGCTTGCAGGTATTTTGGTTTTCTAACAGTTGCATGTAGGGTCTTGGAGATTAACCCTAACCTTGTGTGTAGAGGGGTTTCATTTTTCTCATTTCTGTTTTAGTCTATTTCCTTTCTGCTCTTTCATTCTCATAGGAACCCTATGGGAAGTTATTCCTACTCTGTAACTAGGGTGAAAGCCCTACTACATATTTGGTGACCATACCAGGTCGATCCCATAGGTTCCCTAGGTTTTATTTCTGCATGTTAGTTTTATTTTCCCTAGTTTAGTTTTCTATCAAATATAGATTAGATTTATCTTTTCCTGCATTTTTAGTTACTGCCGAGCCTCCTCAAGGCCAAACCGAGCCCATTTAGCCACAGTATAGGTTACTGTCAGCTGGATCTAGCTCAGGTTCAGGAAATTTTTACCTTTCAGAGTAGGTCTCTCTTATCGAGCTGAAAGGTGCAACGAGGTCACTCATTCATGCCCGAAAGGTGTGACCAGGTTGCTCATTTAGGCACAAGAGGTGCGACTTCACCCCAGAAGCTAGACCGCTTCTGTCTGAAGTTTCTAAGCTACACCCTCACCACATTTGCCCTGAAAAGAGCGATATGTCTCTCAGATTCGAATCTTCAAAGATTAGGGATTGTTAGTGTGGCTTAGCCACATCTGTCCATTAAATCTGTGTATATTTCCTTTCAGCATCTATTTATTTTATTACAGCATGTGCAAATCATTGTTAAACTGAATGGCTAATTGATTAATGAATTTGTTTAAATCTTCAATCAAAAAATTACTGTAGGTTTCAATTTTTTAAGTTGAAATTAACATCTTTCCTGGCCCTTCCTCCTCTACCCAGTCATCACCCTTCGGGGTATTCTAGGATAAGATGAAGGGTGAAGCTCGTATAGTAATAGGAACTTCACCTGTCATTTTTCAAAACCACTAAAAATGGGTGACTTGGAAGGTAGAGGGGGTAGTAGGCCCAACGGGCCTCATGGCGCTCAGCGTCCTCCCTGTTGATTGACCTTTCATCTGGAGGGTGACCTGAGGATCTACATATGGGCTTTGTCTCATTGTGTTGAGAGCCCAAACCCTTTCCTGGTTGAAGAGAAATACAGGTGTAAGGCAGTCACCTAGTCAAGCTATCATAGTTCAGATTCAGATATGATACATGTTTAAATTTCTGTTTATCATTTACTGCTTTCATCAACAATGTTTTGAACTCTATGAAATATTCATAAACCATTCAAGTAGCCACTAAATACAACAGAAATACAAAAGGACATGCACACAAACCATACCATAAAAAACAACCAAACTCAGTTCATGACGCTGAGCAAGCCATTAAAATCTATCATTTACACTAAGTCAAACATCTGCAGTCTTTGAGGACATAAGTCCCTGACTGCCTTAATCATGGGAAGTACTTGGGCTCAGCCCAAAAACTCATTGTGAGGATTACCATGGGAACCCCAAAGTAGCTGGCCACCAAGAGGAATTGCCAAGCGAAACGGGCAATGACCCCCACCGATTGACTAGCACTCCCATGAGGAAAAAGCCAAGCGCTATCTTCTGGCAGGCTTGGTGGCCGAGTGACCACCTAAAGCCAATAGGAAGCCATTAAAATTGGGGTCCAAAAATAATCACCATATTTCACCACTTGACATACAAATCAGACACAATTGATCCCCCACGTTCTTCCTCACGCCTGAGAGGCGATCCACCACAGTTCGAGTCCTTGAACCAACAACATTGAGACCATTCTCGATGACCCTCTACACCATCAGAAGGCCACACAACCTCTGATTCAAACTCAGAATCACCAATCTGATCCAGACTTGCATACTGCACCATCCATCCCCATGGCTGGTGCAAACCCGAATCCATTTTTCAGCTTAGTGATTGGCAGTGGGGCCATGTCCACACCCCACACCACCACCAACACCCCTACGGGTGGCCTCAGCATGGTCATGCAAATCATCATAAATCTAGCTACCGCCACCCATATTGACCAATCAAGCTGTCCCACCTGTAACACATGGGGGCAGTGTCCCTTCCACCCACACTATCCCACTTGGCATGCTTGGGGGAAGTGGCCCTTCCACCTACACTGCCCCTCTTATCACACATGGGGGTAGTGGCCCTTCCACTCACACAGTTCTGTTCACCACACCTAGGGGCAGTGGCCCATCCACAATGGTGCCACAAATACCTCCAGTTATGCAGGTGCATCATGTCCCCGCAAACCCCACCACCGTTACTGCCCCATCTCACATCAACCTTGCATCAAACCATTAGAGGAAATTTGGGGTCTAAAATGGGCCTTATAAGAAAATGCGCCAACAATAAATTTTGTGAGTTGGAATTCAAGAACCAATAGAATTTCAATAAAATGAGTCAACCATAATGGTTGAATTGACATATTTGTCATAAAAGAAAACTACTTTTTTATTTGTATTTTCGACATATCTCCCTGTGTTTTTACTCAAATTCCAAGTGGGAGAGCTCGTTGGATGCATAATTTAATTCTGAATCCAATGAGTACCCACACTGCATACTTTTGAAAAATCTCGCTACCCCAAAAACAATAAATACCTGAAAATACGTGATGATGAGATGTTTCTCAAGTATTTATTGTTTTGGGGGTAGCGAGGTCTGTCAAAAGTATGCAATGTGGGTACTCGTTGGATGTGGAATTCAAATGAGCTCTCCCACTCAGAATTTGAGTAAAAACACAGGGAGATATGTTGAAAATACGAACAAAAAAATTAGTTTTTTTCATTCTTTCTCTAAAATTAATAACTATTATTTTATTATTTTCCTTAGGAGTCCCATTTTAGACCTCAAATTTCCTCTAATGCTTCCTTTCATGGCACGTATCAACTTTCTTGACTTGGCTCGATTAACAAATGACCCTATCCACCATCAAACTTTTTGGCCTCCCATGCCAACCAAACTTCCCTCAGACATTTCCAAGTTCGAAGGGAAGCCAGGGGAGTGCCCCCAAAACCACATCATGATGTTTCACCTATGGTGCTCATCAAACAACATTGTAGATGATTCGATCAGGCTCAAACTATTCCAACACACCCTCACAAGTGCTCCAGCCAAGTGGTACCATTAAAGGAAATTTCAAGTATTCCTTGTTTTTCAGGTAGAGGGGTCCGTCAAAAAGTATGTCGAGTGGGTACTCATTGGATGCGGAATTTAATTCCACATCCAATGAGCTCTCTCGATAGAAATTTGAGTAAAAACACGGGGAGACATGTCGAAAATACAAACAAAAAAGTAGTTTTTTTTATGATACCTATCCCCAAATTTATATTAAAAAAGTGTTTAAGACCTACACGGTATTTCAAATTTAAAGCAATTTCATTGGCTAACACATGATGACATGGAATTTGAGTTAAAGTTAAAAGGCCCATTTTGAGTTGAAATTTCCTCTAATGATTGAGCTACCACAAGCCAAGTACCCAGATTTTAACTCCTTGGCTTTCATGTTCCTGCAATGTTTCCAATTCCCCCTTAGATATGATGAAGGGGTGGAGATCTTACTATCTTGCCGCCAGAATACTATGACCCACATAACTGACCACATCCATGAGTGGTGGCGACATCATAGCTTGTGCAAGATCCAGCTTGATGACAGGATCTTCCTGGATTGGTTCCTAAAAACATTGCTACCACCTATAGCAAAGGACGTCACATCTGAACATCACTAATCTGAAGAAGAGGCCATCTTGAAATCCCAGTAGTTTGATCTGATCTACGCACAGTATGGATACCTTTACACTGTCATTCCAGACACTCCCCGTGCAGGCACCTCCTACAGGGATGCACCAGGGGCATCCCATGCCACATATGTCATCATAGGTTATGTCTCCCACCAACCAAAGCACCATCTGACACCGCCTGCAATAACACCACAACCAAGTAAAAGCATTAGTGTTTCCTACCAAAACCAAACTTTGGACTATGCGAGAATGATGTCCCAATCCAAAGCCACAACTTCTTATGCACAACCTGTGCCACCGCAGTAGGCCCAGGCGTTAGCTTGGCCTACATAGCAATATATGGGACAAATGCCCACATTTGTGGAACCTTCCCCCCAAGTCTACTATGCACCACCTGTACAAGTTGCTCAAGACCCTACCCAAGCTCCACCTACTCCATTGGGACATGTGTTTGCACAGCAAAACCGTCCCAACCAGCCAGCCCCCAATAACCAACAAGGGAAAGCAAGGAATAATCGAGGTCAGAACCAAGGAAACAACCAACCACATGGAGGCAGTCAACAACCAAATCCTCCCAACAATGCCGCGGAAAACCGACCAGCCCAAAATCCTCAATGACCAAATGCACCGAGACGCAACGCTCCATTGCGTACAAACCAACCATGCACACTATGTGAGGTCTACGGGCACTACACATATGAGTGTCCCTTCATGGGTCGCACTAAGCAGGCCATTAGGAACAATATTCAACATGCCACCAATACAACATACCAATCCTAACCTAACCCAGCACCACCAGGACCTCCTCCTATGGTGTTCCAAATCCCATTACCAGTCCAAGGACTAGTGGCAATTGCAACTCCTCCCCAACCTAATCCCAATGCCCTAGGGGCACCTCCAATGACAGACACAGGTGTTCACCACCTGCTAGCTATGACAACTAAAGAGATCAATTTATAGACTAGAAGGAATCAGTATGAAACCAACACCGAACCTACTGACACATCAGTAGCATCTACGTCCAAAACAACCAATGCACCTCTTTAGTGACCCCCTTTCCCATGCCCCCCCATATGTTGGGTTTCCAGCAATGCCATGGCTAGAGCTGCTGTCAGCTATAGCATCGTGGATGATTTGGCCCAAACACCTACCTCCATGTCCACTCTTGAGGTACTCAAAAATTTCCCAATGCAGCGGAAATCCTAACTAGCTACCCTTGGTGCTGTAGACCCCTCTGACTCCAAGTTGATCACATTCGACATGGAGAATGGAGAACCACAGATTCCATCAACCATTGCCTTCCAAATCCCAGTGTCTATCTGGAATTTGGTCGTGCACTGGTGCATAGTGGATGAGGGGGCATCCATGTTTGTTATGTCTACCCTAGTCTAGCAGAAAGTTGGATCCCCAATTCTGTAACCATCATCTACTACTCTGTGGGCTTATGATGGCCATCCCACTAAATCCTAAGGAATCCTCCCCTATGTCCCCATCACATTAGCTGGGAAGATAGTACTGATTGACATAGAGGTTGTCAATGCTCAATTGTACTATAACCTTCTCCTTGGAAGAAGTTATATGTACACCATGAGAGCCGTAGCATCAACTGTTTTCCATCTCATGATGTTCCCCCACGAAGGGAAAATCATGATGGTTGACCAACTAACTTATCATGATTTGCAAGGGCTAACAACACCTGCCAATGCTATCCCTACAATCAACACCATGATCCACAAGGGCTAACCGCACCTGCCAATGTTATCCCTGTAGTCAACACCATGGTTGACAACATACCAGCCTCCCCATTGTTGGATGTGGGCCCTGGTTGTTTGCTAATACCACCATGATGGCTTCTTTCCCCTTAGCACCACCACTGTCAAAACCAAATGAGACTATGGATTTGTGCATGCTCTCATCTAGCACTGTTGTACCCAAACATCAACCACAGCTGCAGCCCCAACCGCAACCACAACACCATCCGCAGTCGCAACATCATCAACATCCGTAACATCATCGGTAGCCGTAGCATAGCAGTATGCACAGCCGCCACCACAACCTCCTCCCCACATGCAACCATCAGGGAGTTATCTAGGCTCCTCCCCAATCCACACAATTCCCTTCCTCTTTCCCTCACCTGGTGTCATGAGCAAGCCAGTAATGGCCACCTTAAACTTACCCAATTTTACATTGGGAATTCCCGTGTGGTACCTTGATCCACCGACCCAACCACCAATGCCCTAGGTAGTCTTAACCCCCATGCAACCTATTGCGGTCGAATCTCATCCTCCACCCGGCCCGCAAAAACAAACCACCACACCCACACCGCCCCACCCAAAAAGGGCCAGGGGCAAAAATGCGAAATCTACTATTGAGCCTCGACAGATACCGCCTTGCACCATCTACAAAGAATAGGGCCATCCAACTCAAAACTTCCCTGAGATTCCCATAATACGCGCACATTTGGATGCCATGGATACAACGAAAAACCTCCCCATGGTTGAACTCCCAAGTGGACCAATATTGAGAAACAAGTCATTGAGAACAAACCATGCTTGCTCCCTTTATGGATTGTATGGACACTATTCTCACCACTGCCAATACTTGTCTAAGTTCTGAATGGCTCTAGCCAACCTTAGACAACATTCCCTTGAATCTGAGATCACTCTGATCGAAGAAGTTCACTCCCCACCTCCTTCTTCAGACACCATGTCCATTTACATGATGTCCATTTCTACAGACCCTCTTGTCTCCACCATTGCCAATGGTCCATACGACCTGTCTCTTCGTTGCTTCTGCAACGATGAGTAGATACTTGAAGCCTTAACTGGCCTGGAATACCCATGGGACGACATGCACTAGCGCTCATTCTCCCTCCTTGTTAACCCAAAAAATCCCTCACTCAGCTCTACATGGCCTACACCACCCAAGGACACCCATGCACGACCCTCATTTGACCCCACTTGACCCCCACACCCTCAAAAAGGCTCAAAAATATGCAAAAGGGATTAAAATCCCCTAAAAAGAGCCAAAATAGCTCTCATAGGGGTTAAAGCCTCCAAAAAGGGGCTAAAACCCCTCAAAGGAGCCTAAAACCCCCAAAAGAGCTAAAGATTGAGCGAAAGGGGATAAAAGCCCAAAAAAGGGGCTAAAGCCCTGACCAAGGGCTTAGAACACTAAAAAAGCTATAAATAGAGGGGTGGGGGTCACTCTCAAAACATTCCTTCCTTGCATACTATTATGTTGCCTAAGTGAGTGCCTTGAGACCATTTTCCTCTCAAGCCATTCACCCTCCCTCTCTTCCATTCTCCCATTGAGCCATATCTTCCCCATTCTTAAGAGAGGTGTTTCTCCAAGCTAGGGCATGGTCGCTCATTTCCACCCATAGAAGGTATAATTTATGTTTTGTGTTGTTTATTTTAGTTTTTCTAACATATTTTTGCTTGCAGGTATATGGCCTAACATGTTCTTACAGGTCTCCATTGCTGGCTTGCAGGTCTTTGGATGTTTCTAACAAGTTGTATGCATGGTCTTGGAGCATAACCCATAACCTTGTGTGGAGAGGGGTTTCTTCATTTCTATTATGTTTTCATTTCTATTTCATTTTTCTTGCACAACCACCAGGAACCCTACCCTTCCATCCTATAGATGAAAGGTAGCCATTCATGCCCTGTAGTAAGGGAGAAATCGCTGCTACAGAACTAGCGACCATACCAGGTCGACCCCACAGGATCCATGGGTTTTATTTTTGCAGTTTATTTTCATTTGTCCTAGTTTAATTTTCTGTCAAATCTAGCTTAGATCTCTATTTTTCTGCATTTTTAGTTACTGTCAGGCCTCCTCAAGGCCAATTCAAGCCCATTTGGCCACAGTACAGGTTACTGTCAGTCGGATCTGGCTCAGGATCAAAAAAAATTCACTTTCCAGAGTCGGTCGCTCTTATCAAGCTAAAAGGGGCAACTAGGTCGCTCATTCAAGCCCGACAGGTGCGACCAGGTCACTCATTTTGCCCCGAAAGGTGCGACCCCTTCCCATAATTTAGTCCGCTTCTGTCTGCAGGTTCCGAGCGACCCCCTCGCCTGTTTTTGGGAAAATTTGGTGACCTCCTCTCCACATTTGACCCGAAAAGAGTGATCTGTCTCTCAGATTTTGAATTTTAAAAAATTAAGGACTGTCAATGCGGCTCAGCCGGCTCTGTCCATCAAATTTGTTTATGTTTTTTTTCAGTATTTGTTCATTTTATTTGCAGCATGTGTAAATAAATGATAAATGAAATGGTTAATGGATTAATGAATTTGATCAAAGCTTGATTAAAAAATTATTGTAATTAAAATCAACATCTTACCTAGCCCTTCCTCCTCTACCCAGTCATCACCCTTAGGGGTATTATGGGATAAGATGAAGGGTGAAGCTCGTATAGTAATAGGCACTTCACCTTTTATTTTTCAAAGCCACTAAAAACGGGTGACTTGGAAGGTAGAGGGGGTAGTAGGCCCAAGGGGCCTCATGGTGCTCAGTCTCCTCCCTGTTGACTGACCTTGCATCTGAAGGATGACCTGTGGATCTACGGATGGGATTAGTCCCATTGTATTGAGAGCCCAGCACCCTTTCCTGGTTGAAGAGAAATATAGGTGCAAGGTAGTCACCTAGTCAGGCTATCATAATTCAGATTCACAAGTGGTACATGTGTAAATTTTTATTATCATTTACTGCTTTCATTGACAATGTTATGAACTCTGTGGAATATTCATACACCATTTAAGCAGCCACTAAGCATAATAGAAAGACAAAATACATACACACAAACCATACCATATAAGCCAACCAAACTCAGTTCATGACACTGAGTGAGCCATTAAAATTTATAATTTACACTAAGTCAAACATCTGCAGTCTTTGAGGACATAAGGCTCAGACTACCTTAACCATGGGAAGTACTTGGGCTCAGCCCAAAAATTCATTATGAGGAGTACCACGGGAACCCTAAAGTAGCTGGCCGCTGAGAGGAATTGCCAAGTGAAATGGGCAATGACCCCCACCAATTGACTAGAACTCCCGTGAGGAAAAATCCAAGCGCCGTCTCCTGGAAGTCTTGGTGGCCAAGTGACCACCTAAAGCCAATAGGAAGCCATTAAAACTGGGGTCCAAAATTCATCACCATATTTCACCATTTTGACATACAAATTAGACATGATTGATCCCCCACATTCTTCCTCACGCCTAAGAGGTGACCCACCACAGTTCGAGTCCTTGAACCAACACCGTCGAGACCATTCTCGATGACCCTCTACACCAGCAGAAGGCGACACAACCTCTGATTTAGACTCAAAATCATACTAATTTGAGACAGACTTACATACTACACCATCAAGCCCCATGGCTGGTGCAAACCCGGATCCATTTTTCGGCATAGTGATTGGTAGTGGACCCATGTCCACACCCCACACCACCACCAACACCTCTACCGATGGCCCCAGCACAGTCATGCAAACTGTCATAAGCCAGCTGCCACCACCCATATTGACCAGTCAAGTTGTCCCACCTATAACACATGGGGGCAGTATGCCTTCCACCCACACTGTCCCACTTGGGATACATGGGGATAGTGGCCCTTCCACCTACACTGCCCCTCTTACCACACTTGGGGGTGCTGGCCCATCCACAATGGTGCCACAAGTACACCCCAGTTACGTAGGTACATCATGTCTCTACAAACCCCACCACCATTGCTGCCCCATCTCACATCAACCTTGGGTCAAGCCTTCCTTTCATGGCATGTCTCAACTTTCCTGACTTGGCTCAGTTAACAAATGACCCTATCCACCATCAAATGTTTTGGCCTCCCATGCCAACCAAACTTCCCTCAGACATTTCCAAGTTTAAAGGGAAGGCAAGGGAGTGCCCCCAAAACCACATCATGACATTTCACCTATGGTGCTCATCAAACAACATCGTAGATGATTCGACTAGACTCCGACTGTTCCAACGCACCCTCACAGGTGTTGCAGCCAAGTGGTACATTAAGCTACCACAAGCCAAGTACCCAAATTTCAACTCCTTGGCTTTCATGTTCCTGCAATATTTCCAACTCCCCATTAGATATGACGAAGGGGTGGAGATCTTGTTATCTTTCTGCCAGAATACTGCGACCCACATAACCAACCACATCCATGAGTGGCGGCGACGTCGTATTTTGTGCAAGATCCAACTTGATGATAGGATCTTCTTGGATTGGTTCCTAAAAACCTTTCTACCACCTATAGCAAAGGACGTCACATTCGAACATCCCCAATTCAAAGAGGAGGCCATCTTGAAAGCCCAGCAGTTTGATATAATTTATGCACAGTTTGGATACCTTTACACGGTCATTCCATACGCTCCCTGTGTAGGAACCTCCTACCGGGATGCACCAGGGGCATCCCATGTTGTAGATGGAATCAGAGGTTCTGTCTCCCACCAACCACAGCACCGTCCGACACCACCTGCAATACGACCACAACCAAGCAACACCCCTAATGTTGTGTACCAAAACCAAACTCTGTACTATGCAAGAATGATGTCCCAGTCCAGATCCACAACTTCTTATGCACAACCTACGCCACCGTGGCATTAGCTTGGCCAAAACAACAATACGCGGGACAAATGCCCACATTTGTGGCACCAACACCCACCCAAGTCTACTATGCACCACCGATGCAAGCTGTTCAAGCCTCTGCCCCTGCTCCACCTACTCCATTGGGACAGGTGTTTGCACAGCAAAACCATCCCAACCAGCCAACCCCCAATAACTAACAAGGGCAAGCCAGGAATAACCGACCCGAAACCAAGGCAACAATCAACCGCAAGGAGGCGGTCAACAACCAAATCCTCCCAACAATGCCACAGCGAACCAGCCAGCCCAAAATCCTCAATGACCAAATGCACCAAGACGCAATGCTCCGTTGTGTACAAACCAACCATGCACACTATGTGAGGTCTATGAACACTACACATACGAGTGTCCCTTCATGGGTCATGCTAAACAGGCCATTAAAAACAAGGTTCAACATGCCACCAATACAACAGACCAAGCCCAACCCAACCCAACACCACCAGGACCTCCTCCTATGGTGCTCCAAAACCCATTACCATTCCAGGGATTGGTGGCAACTGCACCCCCTCCCCAACCCATTCCCAACGCTCCGGGGGCACCTCCCATGGTAGAAATAGATGTCCACCACCTGCTAGCTATGACAGCTGAAGAAGTCAATTTACAAACCTGATGAAATCAGTACAGAACCAACACCAAACCCGCTGACACATCAGCGACATCTACGTCTAAAATATCCAATGCACCTATTTAGTTACCCCCTTTCCCGCACCCCCCCATACACCAAGTTTCCAACAATGCCACGGCTAGAGCTGCTGTCAGCTACAGCATTGTGGATGATTTCGCCCAAACACATGTCTCCATCTCCGCTCTTGAGGTACTCAAAACTTTCCCAACGCAGCGGAAATCCTTACTAGCCACCCTTGGTGCTATGGATCCCTCTAACTCCAAGTTGATCACATTCAACATGGAGAATGGAGAACCACGGATGCCATCAACCATTTCCTTCCAAATCCAGGTGTCTATCCAAAATTTGGTCGTATGTCGATGCATAATAAATGAGGGGGCATCCACGTGCGTTATGTCTACCCTAGTCTGACAGAAGCTCAGATCCCCAATTCTAGAACCATCCTCTACAACTCTGTGGGATTATGATGCCCATCCCACTAAAGCCCAAGGAATACTCCCCCATGTCCCCATCACATTATCCGAGAAAACAGTACTGATTGACATAGAGGTTGTCAATGCTCAATTGGACTATAACCTCCTCCTTGGAAGAAGTTATATGTACGCCATGAGAGACATAGCATCAACTATTTTCTGTCTCATGATGTTCCCCATGAAGGAAAAACTGTGATGGTTGACCAATTGACTTATCACGATCTGCAAGGGCTAACGACACCCGCCAATGTTATCCCTACGATCAACACCATTGATCCGCAAGGGCTGACCACACCCTCCAATGTTATCCCTACAATCAACACCATGGTTGACAACATACCAGCCTCCCCATTGTTGAATGTGGGTCCTAAGTTGTTTGCCAATACCACAATGATGGCTTCTTTCCCCTTAGTTTCACCACTGCCGACACCAAATGAGACTTCGGATTTGTGCATGCTCTTATCCAGCACTGCTGCACCCAAAAAACAACTGCAACCGCAGCCCCAACCATATCCGCAACACCATCCGGAGCCATAGCATTACGTGCATCCACAACCACAAACTCATCCCCACATACAACCATCAGGGAGTTATCTGGGCTCCTCTCCAGTCCACACAATTCCCTTCCTCTTTCCCGCACCTAATGTCATGAGCAAGCCGGTAATGGCCACCTTAAACTTACCCAACTTTACATTAGGAATTTTGGTGTAGTATATTGATCCACTGGCTCAACCACCAATTCCCTAGGTAGTCTTAACCCCCGTGCAACCCATTGCAGTCGAATATCATCCTCCACCCGGCTTGCAAAAACCAACCACCACACCCACACCTGCACCTCCCCACCCAAAAAGGGCTAGGGTCAAAAATGTGAAAGCTATCACTGAACCTCAACAGATCTCGCCTTGCGCCATCTATGAAGAACATGGCCATCCAACTCAAAAGTTCCCTGAGATTCCCATAATCCGCATGCATTTGGATGCCATGGATACAACGGAAAACCTCCCCATGGTTGAACTTCCAAGCAGGCCAATAGTGAGAAACAAGTCATTGAGAACAAACCATGCTTGTGCCCTCTGCAGTTTGTATGGACACTGTTCTCACCACTTCCAATACTTTTTCTAGTTTCAAATGGCTTTAGCCAACCTTCGACAACATTCGCTTGAATCTAAGATCACTCTGATCAAAGAATTTCACCCCCCACCTCCTTCTTTGGACACCATGTCCATTTACTTGATGTCTAGTTCTACCGACCCTCTTGTCTCCACCATCAATGATGGTCCATCAGACCTATGTCTTCATTGCTTCCACAATGATGAGGAGATACTTGAAGCCTTAACTGCCCCGAAATACCCATGGGATGACATGCACCATCGCTCGTTCTTCTTCCCTGAAGAATGTTTATCGTAGTCTGACTATTCTTTGATGGAAACCAAAGATTTCATTCATAGGAACGTCGACTGGTTCAAAATCCCCATTCTAGCACCAGACGCCTTTAAATAAGGGAACATGGCCAACATCTCACTAACCATCAAAATCATCATCTCAACCAATCATGAGGTTGTTGAAGAAATCATGCTAGGGGCATCCTGCTCCCTGGAGAAAGTTGTTGCCTACAAAGCTCTCTTCCAAGAATTATGCTACATCTTTTCCTGGTCTTACAATGAAATGCCCGGGTTGGATCCATCCATCATGGAACACCACATCGACACATGGCCTGATGTGGCCCCCGTATGCCAAAAGCAATGACCCATCCATCCTTCCAAAGCGACCGTGGTCAAAGCCGAAATAGAGAAGCTACACACAGCTAGCTTCATCTACCCCATTGCATACACCACCTAGGTTTCTAATCATGTTCCCGTGAATAAAAATAGGGTACCATCCATGATTGCACAAACTTCCACGATCTAAATGGGGTGTGTCCCAAAGAAAACTTCCCAACACCCTTCATCGATTAGATTATCAATGCATGCACTGGACATGAGGTATTTTCCTTCATGGACAAATTTTTCGGATATAACCAAATTCAGATCCAGAAACAAGATCATTACAAGACTGCATTCACAACCCCGTGGGGCACATTCGCATATCGAGTCATGCCCTTTGGCCTAAAAAACACTGGAACCACCTTCTAGCGCGCCACGACATATTGTTTCCATGATCTAATCCATATCATATTGGTCTACCTGGACGATCTTACCACTCGACCACCAAAATGAGCACAACATATGGATGACTTGTGGCAAGTATTTTTACGTTGCCACAAGTACAAAATTCTCCTAAATCCCCTAAAGTGCGTTTTTTGTGTCCTAGCAGGCCGTCTACTCGGGTTCATCGTATGCCACAAAGGGATAACGGTAGACCCCCTCAAAGTTCAGGCTATCCTTGATCTTCCTTCACCAAAAACTCGATACCAACTACAGAGCCTCTAAGGCAAGGCCAACTTACTTTGGCGCTTTGTACCAGAGTATGCAACAAAATCCCACGGATTCATCCACCTGCTCCGCACAAAAATCCCCTTTGTTTGGGATCAACAAGCACAAGAATCATTTGATGCACTCAAGCAAGCCCTGGCTTCTACACCAGACTTCACCCAAGACTTCATTCTCTATGTCTCGACCTCAGACAAAGCCATCGCTGGAGTCTTGGTCTAAGAAGACGATACCCGCCATGAGTACGTGATTTATTACATCAGTCAAAAGCTGACAGGTCCCCCACTATGATATTCACCCAAGGATAAATTGACCCTCATCATCATCTTCTCAGTTCAGAATTTACGCCACTACATCATTGCAAACCATACACATGTAGTGGCTCATTTAAACCCAATGCGATACCTCTTAAGTTGTCGCCTTCTACAAGGTCGCGTGGCTAAGTGGGTAGTCGTCCTCCAAGAATTCGACTTAGAATTTGTTTCCCCAAAAATCACAAAGGCACTTGCGCTGGCCATGCTCATGACCGATCTGCCCCCATTAACTACGTCATCACCTCCCAAGGATGACCTCCCTGATGATTTCCTATTCGTCATATCCACGGAAGACCCATTCTATGGGGACATCCTTCTATACTTACGAACACAGAAGTTCCCAGCACACTTAAACCGTGAGAACAGGCGATGCATTCGACATCAAGCCATTTGCCACCTATTGATTGGAGATGTTCTATATCATCAACGCATTGATACCATCCTACGCCGCTGCCTTACCCGTGACGAGGCCGAGACCATCCTTAATGACTATCATAGTGGAGCCTCTGGTGGCCACCTTTCAGGTCATGAAACCGCCTAGAATATTTTATGTGATGGCTACTTCTGGCCTTCCATCTTTGTTGATTGCATAGAGGTAGTCAAGCATTGTCGTAGCTATCAGCTCTTTTCCCCAAAGGCAAGAACCCCCCCTGCACCATTACACCCCATAGAAATAGTCAGGCCCTTCTGCAAATGGGAAATTGAGTTCATGACAATCAACCCTACCTCAGCCAATGGTCATAAATACATCATTATGGCAGTCGATTACTTCACTAAGTCGGCCGAGGCCATGCCCACATTTGATTGCAAAAGTGAAATAGCGGCACGCTTCTTCTTCAACCATGTTATTTCATGATTTGGTGTTCCCAAACAGTTGGTATTAGACCATGGTACACACTTTCAAGATGTTGTTTGGACTGAGCTATCAACCATGTTGAAATTTGAACACCAGTACTCATCTTCCTACTACCCCCAGGGAAACGATCAAGTTCAAGCAGTCAACAAAATCATCAAAACCATGCTCCAAAGGATGATAGGAAACCATAAAACCAACTGGCATCACATGCTATTCTCCGCCCTATGGGCTTATCACACGTCCACAAAAACCGCAACTGGTTTCACCCCTTTCCACCTAGTACATGGGGTTGAATCAATACTCCCTATAGAGTTCTAGATCCCATCCCTCCGCCTCATGGTAGAACTCCTCCCTGATACTTCACCTTTATAAGAACGACTCCTCCAACTCGAGCAAACCATAGAAGACCGTCAAGATTCCCTCCAAGCCATCAAAGTAGCGAAAACACGGTCAAAGGCCCACTATGACTCCCATGTCCACCCTCGCACCTTCAGCAAAGGCGATATGGTTCTATTCTACAACCAACCCAATGACAAGTTTGATAAAGCCAAGTTCAAGTCAATGTGGTATGGCCCATACATCATCCACCGTTGCCTCGAAAAAGGGGCATACACCCTTATTGACTCTGATGGACAACTCTTGGAGAATCCCTGCAGCGGGCTCTACCTCTAGAGGTTTTACGCTTAACATCACCAATGAGTCGCTTGATTTTCCTTTTTTGTTTTTCAACATTTTTTACCACAAGTCAGGGGCAGCACCATTAGCTGCTAATCCAAAGTCACCCTGAACCTGTTCAAGACACCTCTCACTCCTCTGGGCTCAAATTCCACCCTCTATCTTTTTAATGAGACAATCGTCTCATGTTTAATAAGTATTTTTTGGTACCACTTCTTGGAAGTTACCTCAATTTATGAGCCACAACATCATGATGCAAGTGTCTCTAGACCTGTACTTGCATCCTACTGCCACTCATGCGGGTTCTCGGGCCACCGCTCGTAAGGCACATCATTTTGATTTTTAACACATAGTTGTCTACTCCGTCCACCGCACCTTATGTGGATCTCTGGACCATCGTCCAGAGGACAGATCATTTCTTTTTCATGCATTTGGCATATAACTACCTCCAGACTTGCACTCACACCACATGTAGTCAATTCCGTCCACCACAACTCACACACAGCTCTCCTGACCTCTATCCGAGAGCCACCTTGGTTTGCATGCCTCTGCTACACTGACTCGCATTCCTCTACCACGATCTATCCCATGCATGTATTGGTATGTATAAGAGCCATCTGCTCAATCCATACGACACGGATGACCTTTGTACCACTGTCCACTGTCCCGATATGGGGCACCGCCTGTGCCACTGCAATCGGTTTACCATATTAGAGCTTCTTTTAAGCTCTTTTTTTACTCCTAAAAGAATGAAAAGATGGTCGAGCGCAGCTGCTTCCTTTCCTGCTCGTTAAAGTATAGGAAAGAGAATCTACATTGTCTCATTTATATCCTTTTGCGGACTATGTAGACCATCAAATGAAAAGGATCACCTTGGCACATTCAAGCCAAGACCGTTCCCCTCTGCATCCTTTTATGCTTTCTCAGGCAGAGGGGATGAACTTTATGAAAAAGCTCACCATGGGTTGTCGTTAAGCTCTTTTCCAGCCTTCTCATCAAGAAAATATCGTCGAGCAAACTTGGTTTCATTCATGCTCGTAAAAGTATCTGAATGACCGTCCAATCAGTATAGGTTTAACCTTTTCCAGCCTGACTAGACTACCAATACTAAAGAAGTCTCCCATCCCCTAAAGGATCGGTGACCTCTCCTATGTACACTTTTAACCTTTTTCGGGAACAGGAAACTATCAATGAAAAAGAGCCCCCACTGTAGTCTTCTTCGTGCTTTCAGAATCTCTAAAATGGAAAGCACCATCGAGCATTTACTTTCTCGGGCTCGCTGAAAATCCACGAGATCGTACCACAACAGTGTCTCTAGACACCACCCCATAAATAACAGTCTGGAAACATTCCCATTTTTAGTTGCCTTTGTTCAGAGTACTCTGAAATGTGTCTTCCTTGGATCCCATCAGTACCAAAAGTATCTACCTCCCCCAAGTATTTCCCATATGCAATGACATTCTCGATATTACAGCTATGATCCCATTCCCATGAGTCAGTTTCATTTGCTGCCTGATCTTCCCTACCGTCATACTCTAAACAAAGGAAGTTTGAGTCTACTACACTCCCTCTTCCCCTATTCAACTCTTTCCTATCCCCCCCTCCATTCAGTTGGTCAATCCTCATATTGTCTCACATCTTTCAGTTATCTCCCTTGTGCTTCTGGTCAAGGAAACACCATTGCCTTAACTAGGGGAAAGCCTACCTCTGTCAACGATAACACACATATTCTAGAGGATAGACCCAGAGGTCCCTGTATCTTGGTTTCATTAACCTCATTGATGAATTCCTTGAACCACTTGAGAGGAGTCCTTAATGCCTCTCGGGATGTTTGTTTCTCACGTGCTCGAATCCAACTACATCATCGCACCGTTGAGATTCGTACAAGATATTGGTCCGTGCAATATTTGTTTGAAGACCCTAAATGTCACTTGACTCTAGCACATTGATGAGTCTATTCGAGGGACCTAAATAGGTTTATGTCCCTTATGATTTCCAGGTTGCGTTGGAGACAGTGTTCAGAAGCCTCAGCAATGCTTTTATATAGATTTATGATTGATGCAGCATACTTGTACCATAGAGACTCTAACTCTCCATCAGTGAGTCCATACAGATATGTACCATTCCAGATCCAGCAAGCTATCAGTCATAAAGATATAGCATTCCATAAGAATGCCATGGGTCCAATGTAGAAGTTCTTCTTATCAGTATTGTATTCAACCTCTCATTGAGGCAACCACTATGTATCATCTGTTGTACATGATTGGCTCTTGTATTATAGAGCATAGATCACATTATTCTTTTGACATTGTTATGAGCATGGGGATGCCCACCTCGTACATATACATGTCACACATTATTTGTATCTCAGTCATTGATGGGAACCATATTAATACAAAAACCAAAGCCACCATGCCCCAACCTAGGAAACCCACCTCTCCGCAGAAAATCCTATGATGTTTGTCGGCCATACGATGAGCTCCTACCCTCACACATCAGGGGGAAATCTGTTAACCCAAAAAATCCTTCACTCAGCTCTACATAGCCTACACCACCCAAGGACACCCATGTACAACCCTCATTTGAACCCATTTGACCCCCACACCCTCAAAAAGGCTCAAAAATATGCAAAAGGGCTTAAAATCCCTTAAAAAGAGCCAAAGGGGATAAAGCCTCCAAAAAGGGGCTAAAACCCCTCAAAGGAGCCTAAAACCCCCAAAAGAGCTAAAGATTGAGCGAAAGGGGCTAAAAGCCCAAAAAAGGGGCTAAAGCCCTAACCAGTGGCTTAGAACCCTAAAAAAACTATAAATAGAGGGGTGGGGGTCACTCTCAAAACATTCCTTCCTTGCATATTGTTATGTTGCCTGAATTAGTGCCTTGAGACCATTTACCTCTCAAGCCATTCACCCTCCCTCTCTTCCATCCTCCCATTGAGCCATAGCTCCCCCATTCTTAAGAGAGGTGCTTCTCCAAGCTAGGGCACGGTGGCCCATTTCCACCCATAGAAGGTATAATTTCTGTTTTGTGTTGTTTATTTTAGTTTTTCTAACATATTTTTGCTTGCAGGTATTATGGCCTAACATGTTCTTGCAGGTATCCATTGCTTACTTGCAGGTCTTTGGATGTTTCTAACAAGTTGTATGCAGGGTCTTGGAGCCTAACCCATAACCTTGTGTGCAGAGGGGTTTCTTCATTTCTGTTCTATTTTCATTTCTATTTCATTTTTCTTACACAACCATCAGGAACCCTACCCTTCCGTCCTATAGACGGAAGGTAGCCATTCCTACATTGTAATAAGGGAGAAATCCCTACTACACTCCCCAAAGAACTTGTGTCGCAGTCTAACCAGTTTTCCGTGGAAACCAAAGATTGTAGAAATAATAGATCAATGCTATGTGCAATGATGCTAAGAAGAAGCACAGGAAATAGATCTTGCTACTAAGAATTCTCACAAGCATACACAGGAAAATAAGAGAGAAGAAAAGAGACTGAATCACATGAATGAAGAGATGAATATTGGTGTGTATCCTTCCATTGAATAATTATGAATAATAGAGTACATAAATAGTACATCCCTCATGGGGAAGTCGAATTGTATGGAAACAACTCATAAAGCTCAAAAAGGCTGACTTACCAAAATATAGAAAACCCCCATAGGTGGATAAAGCACTTGCTAAATCTATCAAGGATCTCACGAGTTGGCAAAAGCATGAGTGAGTTTTCAAGGAGATGGGAATAACATGCTAATCCTAGAAAATGGAGAAAAACTAATGGAGGATGGGTTGGAAACAAAAGCTCCCAGTTTCCTAGTTGACTAGCTTTTATCTTATCCATAGAAAAGCAGGAAAAAGCAGAAAAAACAGAAAAAGCAGAAAAAAGCAGAATCTGCTATAAGGTCCTGCATACTAATTCTAGATGAACCCAGAATCAGAAATAACTCATTCCTAGGATATAGATGGCATGCATTGACTTTAAGGTGCCACCTAATTAAGCTAGTGGGTGAATAATTAATCAAATAATGATTAATTATTTTATCCTAAGTTGTGAGTGGGTTTAATATATTCCAACACCCCCCTATAAGTCTGACTTTATGATGGTATGACAAAAAATATGGATGCATATGGATGCATATAGGGCCCAGCAACAAGGCTATGGTCACCCTTTAACAATTATTATGTCCAGAAAAGTGAGGAAAGAGGCAAAACCACATGGGGAAAATACTCCCTCAAGATAGGACAAGGCACACAATTTTGAAATATGTCTTCAACATATCTTCATCTTCACTTTAATGGGCTCACTGAACTGCTTCTGGATGAAGGACTTGCTGAAGAAATCATGAACTCCATGATCATGCGCTAGAGTGTAGAACCTGCAATAAGGAAGAGGAGAGACTCCTTGTATCTCATCAACTGATGAAGTAGGAGCATCATCTGAATGCTTCTTGCTGCTTTCAAACTCTGATCTGCAAACACAATCTGAAATGGAAAAGAGATCTGTGCATACTCCTTTCCAAAGAGTACAAAAAATAAGGCAATTTATTTCACACCCAATTCCCTGAATAGCTGCAAAATTGTGATGTGAATCACATGTCAATCTTCCAATCTGATGTAGCACCTATATAGATCTGATATGAGGCTGATAAAACTCTGATATATCAGAAATATTAACATATGGAACAGCAAGGACAAAGTCTTCAATGGCTCCATGAGGATATAGGGCTAGACTAGGAAAATTATGAGCAACTGGGAAAAACTGATAAGTGTAAAAATCTGAATGATGGATGGGCAGATTGAGATGTTCACAATCTTCAATAAGGCTCTGAGTATTGATGCCAAGATCAAAGAAGGATATGCTGAAGCTCATGAGATCAAGTAAGGTAAATGGTATGACACAAATAAGGCTTGATGTGGCTAAGCAAACATCCTGGAAGTCACTGGGTTGCGCACCATCAATGAGAGAGGCATGCAAGAGGTGTAAAGAATCTGGCACATAGATCTCAGAATCTAAGATAGGAGATTGAGAGAACAATGAATGGGTTATAGGATCATAATCAATATCAGCAGCAGCTCCATATGTTACTTCTTTTTCATCAATAGTATCACAAGAAGAAAAATCACCTTCAAGAGACACAGAAAAAGATGGCTCTTCAATATTTGCTTCTTCATTGAAGGAGGAAGCATTCGAATGAAAGAGGGAAGTAGCAACATGAACTGTATGAGAAAATTCTTCATCATGATCAAATTCATCAGAGAATGTAGAGGCCAAGAAATCTTGAGAAAGAGAACAAGAGGAGATGTTAGGTTCGCTCCATGCTTCATCTTCAATTTCCTGCAAACCAAAAGCT
>LPNX010423861.1:752550-776930 GCA_001517045.1 Pseudotsuga menziesii
AATGATTCTAAGAAGAATCACAGGAAATAGATCTTTCTACTAAGAATTCTTAGAAGCATACACAGGAAAATAAGAGAGAAGAAAAGAGACTAAATCACATGAATGAAGAGATGAATATTGGTGTGTATCCTTCCATTGAATAATTATGAATAATAGATTACATAAATAGTACATCCCTCATGGGGAAGTTGAATTGTATGGAAACAACTTGTAAAGCTCAAAAAGGCTGACTTACCAAAATATAGCAAACCCCCATAGGTGGATAAAGCACTTGCTAAATCTATCAAGGACCTCACGAGTTGGAAAAAGCATGAGTGAGTTGTCAAGGAGATGGAAATAACATGCTAATCCTAGAAAATGGAGAAAAACTAATGGAGGATGGGTTGGAAACAAAAGCTCCCAGTTTCCTAGTTGACTAGCTTTTATCTTATCCATAGAAAAGCAGGAAAAATCAGAAAAAGCAGAAAAAAACAGAATCTGCTATAAGGTCCTGCATACTAATTCTAGATGAACCCAGAATAAGAAATAACTCATTCCTAGGATATAGATGGCATGCATTGACTTTAAGGTGCCACCTAATTAAGCTAGTGGGTGAATAATTAATCAAATAATGATTGATTATTTTATCCTAAGTTGTGAGTGGGTTTAATATATTCCAACAAAGATTTCATTCATGGGAAAGTTGACTAGTTCAAAAACCCCATTCCAGCACCAGACGCCTTCAAAGAAGGGAACATGGAAAACATCTCGCCAACCATCAAAATCAACATCTCAACCAATCCCGAGGTTGTTGAATAAATCATGTTGGGGGCATCCTGCTCCCTGGAGGAAGTTTCTGCCTACAAATCTCTCTTCCAAGAATTTCACAACATGTTTTCCTGGTCTTACACTAAAATGCTCGGGTTGGATCCATCCATCATGGAACACCACATCAACACATGGCCCGATGTGGCCCCCGTACACCAAAAGCAACAGCCCATCCATCCTTCCAATGCGGCCGCGGTCAAAGCCGAAATAGAGAAGTTGCACGCAGCCGGCTTCATCTACCCCATTGTGTACACCACTTGGGTTTCTAATCCTATTCCCATGAATAAAAAATAGGGTACCATCCACATTTTCACAGACTTCCACAATCTAAATGGGGCGTGTCCCAAAGACAACTTCCCAACACCCTTCATTGATCAGATTATCGATGTATGCGCCAGACATGAAGTCTTTTTCCTTCATGGATGACGTTTTCGGATATAACCAAATTCAGATCCAGAAACAAGATTGTTACAATACTGCATTCACAACCCCATGGGGCACATTCTCCTATCGAGTAATGCCCTTTGGTTTGAAGAACACTGGAGCCACCTTCCAGCGGGCCATGACATATTGTTTTCACGACCTAATCCACATCATATTGGTATACCTGGATGACCTTACCGCTCGATCACCTAGAAATGAGCACAACATATAGACGACTTGCGGCAATTCTTTTTACGTTGCCACAAGTACAAAATTTTCCTGAATCCCCTAAAATGTGTTTTTTGTGTCCCAGCAAGCCGTCTACTCAGGTTCATTGTATCCCACAATGGGATAACAGTGGACCCCCTCAAAGTTCAAGCTATCCTTAATCTCCCTTCACCAAAAAATCAGCATCAGCTACAGATCCTCCAAGGCAAGGCCAACTTCCTTTGTCGCTTTATGCCAGAATATGCAACAAAATCCCACAAATTCATATGCCTGCTCCGCACAAAAATCCCCTTTGTTTGGGATCAATAAGCATAGGAATCGTTTGATGCACTCAAACAAGCCCTGGTTTCTGCACCATTACTCTCAGCACCAGACTTCACCCGAGACTTCATCCTCTATGTGCCAGCCTCAGAGAATGCCATCACCGGAGTCTTGGTCCAAGAAGATGATGCTCACCATGAGCACGTAATTTATTACATTAGCCAAAGACTGATAGGTCTACCATTACGATATTCACCCAAAGAGAAAATGGCCCTCGCCATCATCTTCTCGGCTCAGAAGTTGCGCCACTACATCATCGCAGACCATACTCGTGTAGTGACTGACTCAAACCCAATGTGGTACCTCTTAAGCTGTCACCTTCTACAAGGTCACGCAGCTAAGTGGGTAGTCGTCCTCCAAGAATTTGACTTAGAATTTGTTTCCCCAAAAATCACAAAGGCACTTGTGCTGGTCATGCTCATGACTGATCTACCCCCATTAACCGCATCATCACCACCCAGGGATGACCTCCCTGATGATTTACTATTTTTCATATACATGGAGGACCCATGGTATGGGGACATCCTTCTATATTTATGAACATAGAAGTTCACAGCGCACTTAAACCATGAGGACAGGGAACGCATTCGAAATCAAGCCATTTGCCACTTATTGATTGGATATGTTCTATATCGTCGAGGCATTGATACCATCCTACATCATTGCCTCACCCCTGACGAGGCTGAGACCATCCTCAATGACTGTCACAGTGGAGCCTACAATGGCCACCTTTCAGGTCTAGCAACCGCCCAGAAGATTCTACATGTCGGCTACTTTTGGCCTTCCATCTTCGTTGATTGCATAGAGGCAGTCAAACACTATCACAGCTGTCAGCTCTTCACCCCAAAGGCAAGAACCCCCCCTGCACCATTACACCCCATAGTCACATTCAGTCCCTTCAGCAAATGGGCAATTGACTTCATGACAATCAACCCTTCCTCGACCAATGGTCATAAATACATCATTATGGTAGTCGATTACTTCACTAAGTGGGCCAAGGCCATGCTCACATTTGATTGCAAAAGTGAAACGGCAGCATGCTTCTTCTTTGACTATGTTATTTCATGATTTGGTGTTCCTAAAAAGTTGGTCTCAAACCATGGTAAACACTTTGAAGATGCTATCTGGACTGAGCTTTCAACCATGTTGAAATTTGAACACCAGTACTCATCTTCCTACTACCCCCAGGGAAACGGCCAAGTTGAAGCAGTCAGAGGGGCCGAACTTTACGAAAAATCTCACCACAGGTTATCATTAAGCTTTTTTCTAGCCTTCTCATCAAGAAAATATCATCGAGCAAACTTGGTTTCATTCATGCTCGTAAAAGTATCTGAATGACCGTCCAGTCAGTATGGGTTTAACCTTTTCTGTCCTGATTGGACTATCAATGGTAAAGAAGTCTCTCACCCCCTAAAGGATGGGCTAGCTCTCCTATGTATACTTTTATTATTTTTCGAGCACAGGAAAATACCAATGAAAAACATCCCCCAATGGATTCTTCTTCATGCGTTCAGACTCTCTAAAATTGAAAGCGCCATCGAGCATTTACTTTCTTGGGCTCACCAAAAATCCACGAGATCATACCACAATGGTGTCTTTAGACACCACCCCACAGATAACTGTTTGGAATCATTCCCACTTTGGGTCACCTTTGTTTAGAGTACTCTACAATGTGTCTTCCTTGGATCCCATCAGTACCAAAAGCATCTACCTCCCCCAAGTATTTCCCATCTGCAGTGACATTCCCAATATTACAGCTATGATCCCTTTCCCATGAGTCAGTTTCATTTGCTACTTGGTATCCCCTACCGACATACTCTGAACAAAGTAATTTTGAGTCTACTACACTCCCTATGCCCCTGTTCAACTCCTTCCCTTCCCCCCCTTATTCAATGGGTTAGTCCTCAGATTGTGTCACATCTTTTGGTTCTCTCCCTTGCGCTTCTGGTCAAGGAAACACCATTGCCTTGACCAGGGGAAAGTCTCCCTCTATCGATGATAACACATGTATTCCATAGGATAGACCCAGAGTTCCCTATATCCTAGTTTCATTAACCTCACTGACGAGTTCCTTGGACCATTTGAGAGGAGTCCTTAGTGCCTCTCGAGATGGTTGTTTCTCATGTGCTCAACTCCAGCTACATCATCGCACCATTGAGATTTGTATAGGGTATTGGTCCGTACAGTATTTGGTTGAAGACCCTGGATGTCACCTAACTCTAGCACATTGATGAGTCTATTTGAGAGACCCCAATAGGTTCATGTCCCTTATGATTTCTGGGTTGCGTTGGAGACAGTGTTTAGAAGCCCCAGCAGTGCTTCTATATAGATTTATGATTGGTGTAGCATACTTGTACCATAAATGCCCTGACTCTCCATGAGTAAACTATGTACCGTTCCAAATCCAACAGACCATCAGTCATGAAGATATAGCATTCCATGAGAATGCCATGGGTCCAATGTAGCAGTTCTTCAGATCAGTATTGTATTCAGCCTCTCATTGAGGCAATCACTATTGTAACAACAATTGTACATGATAGTCTCTTGTATTATAGAGCTTCGATCACATTATTCTTTTGAGATCGTTACGAGCATGGGGATGCCCGCCTCGTCCATATACATGTCACACATTATTTGTATCTCAGCCATTGATGGGAACCATATTAATACAAAAACCAAAAGCCACCATACCCCAGCCTAGGAAGCACCACCTCTCCCCAAAAAATCCCATGATGTCTGTCAGCCATACGATGAGCTCCTGCCCTCACACATCAGGGGGTAATCTGTTAACCCAAAAAATCCCACATTGACCTCTACATGACCTACACCACCTAAATACATCTAAGTACGACCCTCATTTTACCCCATTTTACCCCCACACCCTCAAGAAGGCTTAAAAATATGAAAAGGGATTAAAAACCCCTAGAAAGAGCCAAAATAGATCTCATAGGGGCTAAAGTCTCCAAAAAGGGGCTAAAACCCCTCAAAGGAGCTTAAAACCCCCAAAAGAGCTAATATTGAGCGAAAGGGGCTAAAATCCCAAAAAAGGGGGCTAAAGCCCCAACCAAGGGCTTAAAACCCTAAAAATCTTAAGAAAAAATATAAATAGAGGGGTGGGGGTCACTCTCAAATCCCTCCTTCACTCCCTATCGTTATGCTGCCCGTGTGAGTGCCTTGAGACCATTTTCCTCTCAAGCCATTCACCCTCCCTCTCCTCCATTCCTCCATTGAGCCATAGCTCCCCACTCCTAAGAGATGTGCTCTCCCAAGCTAGGGCATGGTGACCCATTTCAACCAGAAGGTATGCTTGTATTTCCATGTTTTGCTTTGGTATATTGTAGTTTTCTAATAGTATTTGTTTGTAGGTTTATTGTTTAACATGTTCTTGCAGGTTTCCATTGATTGCTTGCAAGTATTTTGGTTTTCTAATAGTTGCATGCAGGGTCTTGGAGCTTAACCCTAACCTTGTGTGCAGACGGGTTTCATTTTTCTCATTCCTGTTTTAGTCTATTTTCTTTCTGCTCTTTCATTCTCATAGGAACCCTACCCTTCCACCCTATAGACGAAAGGAAGTCGTTCCTGCTCTGTAGCTAGGGTGAAAACCCTACTAAAGTAAGATCAGATAATGGAGGTGAATACATTAAAAGATATTTTCAGTAATATTGTGAATCAAAGGGGATTCAAATGGAACACTCAGTTCCATACACACCACAACGGAATGGTGTGGCTGAGAGGAAAAATAGATCTTTAAAGGAGATAGAAACCTGCCGTCTCCAAGACAAGAGTCTTCCTCCTTCTCTTTTGGTAGAAGATGTAAGTTGTGCTTCATACATACAAAATAGAGTGCCTCATAAATCAGTGGTTGGGGCCACTCCATTTGAAGCACTGCATGGGCATAAGCCCAATGTCTCTCACTTGAGATTTTTTGGTTCCAAGGCTTGAGCCAGAATACCCACTAATAAGAGAAAGGCCTTCCAATCCCATATTAGCGAAAGCATACAGCTGGGATATGTAGAGGAGGAAAAATCATACAAGTTGATGGAACTTGCAACTAGAAAAAACTTCATTAAGCACAGTGTTCATTTTTAAGAAGATCAGTTGTTTGATCTACCACCATTCAAAGTACGAGAAGGTAGAACCTCTCTTCCACTACCTTTTGATGATGATGATTTTTCACATTTTTCAGATTCAGATGAAGAGGAACAAGATCAACAAGGTCTTGGTATTAAGGCTAAATCTCATGAGATTATAGATCCAGATCCAACATCCATTCCAAACCAAAGGCCTAAGCCTGGATGGGCCCAAAATCTCATTGTTGCAGCTGGGGATGGTGATGGAAATCCAGAAGACAAAAGGAGAATAAGGACCCAGTATCAGAATGAGCATGTTTCCCTCTCTCTCACATATTTTCTCCCAACAAAGTGGTGCAATAAGGTTCCAAGAAAGTGCTACCCGATGATAGCGAATGATAAATCACTTGGCCCACAGCAGAAGAAATTTGAGTATTCCTTTCCTCCCCCAACAAGAAGAAACACATACTACATCCATCAGATCAGAATAACATTGAGAGGTTCACATGCATAGCTTCAGGATGTTGTTGCATAGAAGAACCATACTGATGCGTAGTGCTGCAAATTGCAGCAGAGTTTTTGCAAGTTATTTCCCAAAGAGGAATTTTTTTTATCCTAAGAATAGCTTGTATTACATGTTCCTTCTTATTTTGAGCAGGGGGGTTTCCCATTAGGTTTTCCCCTATTTCCTCAATTTATTATGGATCTTTTTAATTCTTTTAGATTGTAATGGGTGGCTTTTTTCCTTGTTTCCAAGGCACACAGTTTTCCAAGTTAGGATTAAGAGGGGGTGTTAGGATTTATAATACTCCCTTGTCTAGATATAGTCTATTAGATCATATGCCTAACTTAGGAGTAATTTTGTATATTTTTTTACCACCATGATTTTGGTGTCATTGATACCACCATTATTCCCCATTGGTACCATCAGTGTGCCACTTGGGTGCCACCGGTGCCATTGATGCCACCATTGTTCCCCATTGGTGCCATCAGTGTGCCACTTGGGTGCCACTGGTGCCAATCCCTACACTTTAGGATCCACTTCGAGTGCTTTCTTCAGTTGGTTGTAGTTGGTAGGTATTTATGCTAAGTTTATCTTCAATTAGATCACATTCATTCATTCTAGCTCCAATTATGCATGGATGCATGGGGAAGCGGTTCCTTTGTTCACCTACCTTGTCAGTTTAACGGGTTTAACTAGTTTAACTGATTGTTGGACTGAATTAGACATGTTGAGTTAGACTAGTGGTCTTCAATAGTGATTTAGACACTTCTAGTTAGCCATCCAGTTAGGATTGAGTTGGTATATTCTAATCTTATTCACATGATTCAAATTCTGCATTATGTAACACTATTATATACTACTGGAATTAATGAACATTATTGTTGTAATTTACTAAGCAATACTTATCTGTTTCTTGTGAAATTTGTCTTATTCACTGTACAATTTTCATTCCATTCAACTACTCAATTATACAATTCAATTGCACTCATTTCCTGTATATCAATGGCACAATAATTTAAACAAGCCCATGGTTAAGAAGGAGGACTCTTCCTCCACCCATTCTTATTCCAAAAAGAAAACTAGGGGAAAAAACAAGAACAAGGAATCCAAACCTGCCCAAGACATAATCATGAACCCTTCTACCACTACAGCTTCTCAATCCCTAACACATTGTGTTTTGTGTGATATTCTAGGTCACACCACCCACCCATTAATGTCGGGAGTTACTTGTCTTGAATACCCACATTTATTCTCATGAGAAGAAGAATGATGAAGAAATACATGTCATTCATATCAACCTTCCTAATGACACCAAAAAACGTAATAAGGCATTGCATACTAACCATCCATGTTCATTGTGTGGCATTTATGGCCACTATTCACACCACTACATTGATCTCCAAACGTTTTTTGTTGCATTGGTTGACCTCCATCATGGATCCGTTGAATATTAGGTCACCACCATTAAGGGGGTACCTACCCCTACTCCATCACTAGAAGGTGTGATTTCCATTTATTGTATTTCATCCTCCATTGATGCCTCCCCATATTCCCCTTCCTCATCTATAACCTCTTTCATGAATGTTGGATCTTCTAAACTATCTTCTCGATCCTTTCAAACTAATGAGGAAAATCTCAAAGCATTTACAAACCCAAAATTCCCAAGGGATGATATGCACCATCACACGTATTTAATTCCTAAGTAACCTTCTCTGTTCATCCCATATTCAAAGCAATTCTCCATTGAATCAAAATATTTTTTCCCCCCTAGTATTGTTGATTGGTTCAAGAGCATTATCCCTACTCTAAATGCCTTTAAAGAAAGTAAAAATATGGTCAATATATCTCCCACCATTCAAGTGGAAATTTTGGCCAAACCTACTGTCACCAAGAACACTCTTTTAATTGTTTCTTGTACCCTCAAAGAGGTTTCCCCATATAATTATATCTTTCAAGAGTTTTGTTACATATTTTTGTGGTCCTATGTCAAAATTCTAGGACCTGATATCGCCATTATTGAACATCATATTGATACATGGCCCAACGTAAAACCTATGTGTCAAAAAAGGACACCCATTAACCCTTCCAAATCCTTCGCCATTAAATCTGAGATTGACAAATTGCACAAATTTGGACTCATTTATCCAATTGCATATACCACATGGGTGTCCAAACCTATTTCAATCAATAAGAAGCAAGGAACCATTCATGTTTGTATTTATTTCTACTATCTAAATAAAGTTTGTCCCAAATACAACTTCCCCACCCCCTTCATCAATCAAATTATCAATACATACCCTAGGCATCAGTTCCTATCCTTCATGGATGGATTCTTAGGATATAATCATATTCAAATCCTCCAACAGGACTAGTACAAAACCGACTTCAACAAACCATGGGGAACATTCTCTTATCAAGTGATGTTGTTTGGACTCAAAAACACTAGAGACACCTTCCAGTGTGCCATGTCATATTTTTTCATGATATGGTCCACATCATCCTAGAATTCTTGGATGACCTTACTACACATTCCAAAAAACAGTTGCGGCATCTCAAGGATCTCCATTGATTGTTCCTTAGGTGTCACAAAAAACATCGAATAAAACCCACTTAAGTGTGTGTTTTGCATTCCTACTGGCCAATTGTTAGGATTAATCATATCTAAAAATAGGATAATTTTTTATCCTTTAAAGGTCCAATCCATCATTGACCTACCTCATCTGAATACCTTGCACCAATTGCAAAGTCTTAAAGTTAAGGAGAACTTCTTATGCTGGTTTTTCCTAGATCATGCCATGATCATTTATGAATTTTTTTTCTCCATTCCAATCTCACCTTCATAGAGGATGTGAAATCGCAAGCTTCTTTTATTTCCTTAAAAATGGATATTACTTCTCCTCCCTTAATTAAACCCCTAGACTTCAAGAAGGATTTTCTATAGCAAAACCCTCTACACAACATAATTTTTTTACCTAGTGATGTACACCTTGACTTCATGACTCTAATGGGCCAAATCTCACTCATATTGACCACCTAAGTCACCCTAGAGCTTAATTATAAACTCTAATGGTCCCAAACTAGCTTATATTCTTATTTTATCAAACCCTAATGACCAATTTTAGTTGACCCAGGCACATTCCTAGATTTGGGGGTGTCTCCCTTTATTTGGGGAGATTTCCCCTTATTTTAGGACTATTGGAGTTCAACTTCAATTAGTGACTAAGATAACTCCCCTAATTTATATCCTAATGTACCATTGATTTCCAAATTCATACATTAGCTCCTTTGTTGACATAATTAGGGTTTTGCATGCTTATAACTATCAATGCATGAGCAACCTTCAGTCAGAACTAGTAGTTATGGAGTCTTGGGCATGTGGAACTTAGTTAAGGATAGTTTGCATGACTAACTAAGGGTCCTTGGATCTATTTAATCCTCCCTTGAATATCATCCATTGCATGATCAATTCAAATAGCCTCTTCACCTAACTCTAATTGATTTTCCTATTTATGTCACTCTCTTCATTCATTGAAGCTTTGATGTAATAAAACATTCTCTATGGTTATCTATTCTATATTTTTATGTAATGATATATTCTAGCTCATTCATTACATACATTATTGATTACTGATTTACTTTTCATATTATATATGTCTAGTCTAGTATTAGTTCCTATATCTAACTTCTCAAAGTTAGTATGGTATAAGAGTTGCAGGGGTGCTAAGCTAGTTAGTGTTCTACTGCTTTGTTTCAAGGATCAGTTATTGCATCTTAAAGAAGTGCTTTTGTATCCATCAAAGAGATCATTGAAATGCATGGATCTATCTCCCATTGCTCCTAATGCCCTTCATCTACTTTGAATGGAAATTAAGAGGAGAGATGATATTGAGGATGCAGGGGTTGTACCAATTCACCATGGGAAGCAAGATGGAACCAATGGCACTAGTTGAAAATTATGAATATCTAATCCAAATGGATGAAGCAAGTGGGATGCTTTTTTACTTTATTTCTCCAAACTTACTATACCATATTAAAGCCAAGAATAACCCTAATGAAGTTTGGACTACATTTTCCACCCTCTTTGGGACACAAGATGAAACAGGGGGACACTAATTGGAGATGGAACTGATGATCTTGAGACCAAGTGATTTGCAATATATTCAATAAATATTCACCAAGTTCAAATCATTCCTCTTATTGATCAATATGTGTAAGATCAATAAAGAACGCACATAAATGGTACTTTCTATACTCTCCAAATTGGGTCCTGAATTTAGTACCTTTGTTTATGCTTTTCAATCTTCTAAAGTGGCTCTTAGAGCCTCCTTTCTAATTCGTATATTGGATTTACTTGATTCCTCTATTCTTCAAGAGCAAGATAAGCTCTAAAAAATGGGCTTACAAAAGTCCACAAAGGATCATGTACTTGCAGTAAATGAGGACAAGAAGGGTGCAAGAAAATAAAGGAATCCATACAAAGGAGAAAGGGAGAAAAAGTCCAAGTTTTCTTATGACAAAACCGCCTCCAAAGAAGGCAATATTGAGGAGGATATTCCTTTGTGTATTTACTAAAGAAAGGGCCCTCACAAAAAAGAAAATTCCAGGTGTAATTTTCTTTTGCAAAAAAAGAAGAATAGTAGTAATTAAAAGAATAGTAGGGCCCCTCAAGATCGATAATTCAATCCCTTGGGCTCGTTTTGATGGGGATTTATAAGGCCCAAAATCTACTTGTAGTATTGTATTTGCAATATTTTATTCTAGTTCTCATTTTTTTTCTGGGATGATTCAGGGAGAGGGACTCATAAATTGGGACAAGTGAAGGAACTTTTTTATCTAAAGAAATCTACCCTTGGTGAAGGTATCATGAACTTATAAGTGTCTAGAGATTCATCATTGGTTATAAACTATATCAGAAATAATTTCTAGGTTTACAATACAAATCTTATCTCTTTTTCAAGTCATTTTTAGGCCATTGGTTTTTCTCATGTCTTCGGGGAAATAAATAATACAATAGAGAAACTCTCAAAATCAAGTCTCTTATTACAGAAAAAGCAAGTAAAAGAATAAGTTTTTCAGGAGGGGAAATTTTAGACTATTTTGTCTTTAAATTATATCTAGCTTAAAATGAATACAATGATTTCCTTTGGACTATTGCTTTATTATGTGTGTAATTGGATGCTTAATACACTCTTACTCTATTTTCGATTAGATTTTTTGGTAGCAACCAATTATTTATTTGTGGCGGTAGTCAATGGTCAACAAGTTATGCTTTTTGGACGTAGGTAGAAAGTCTTAAAAATTTTATTCTTTATTATATGATGAAGATGAGGTTGTTCATTTCAGAAGTGACAGAAAATTTTGAAGAGCTTGAAGAATGTTTATTGAATTCTACTTGAATAGAGAATACAGTTTTTTCCTTGGCAAAAAAATAATAATGTGAGAGATGATGACAAAATACAAGTAACCCACTTCTTCATATTTTATCTTTTAACCCAAATAATATGTGTTTCAACATAGCCATGCACTCTTTGATTAAACCCATAGGCCTAGTATGTATTAACTTTGAATAACATGGTGCTAGATTACAAGAATAAGGATTAAAATCAAATATATTTCAATGCATTTTTATTGAGATGAGAAAAGAATGGACATGTAATAAGAAAGAAAACAAATACATTGTTTAGTACTACATATTAATTATACTATCTGAGGGAGATGGCGTAGGAGGCAAGGCAGCTCTGAGGGAGATGGCGTAGGAGGCAAGGCCGTAGGTACGGTCTGATTTTGACCTCTAGCTATGGCTAGGGGTCTGCCCTATACTTTTTGATAGGCTGTGATTTCGAACTGTGGATGACCGCGTTTGGTGAAGTTGGTTTAGGGTTATCTCAAACTGTGACGGTGGAGGGTTAGGGTTGCAAGATCTGTGGTCTAGAAGGTTTCTTGACTGTAACGGCTTTCTGCTTTGGATTAATGGAGGCTTTAGATGTGGTTGATGATTCCAGTGACAAACTAGAAAGCTCTGACATCTGGGAGATGCCAGGTGGAAGATTCTTGGAGCAGCTGGTGGACTTCCCTAGACCAGGTCAGGATTTTGTGGGAGATGGTGTTTTTATGGAAGTTGAGGCAGTTACGTCCCCATCCGACTTCCTTGTTCTCTTGTCGGAGCATTTAGTGGCAGACCCACTTGTGAAATATTTTTCTCAGTGGCCAGAATTTTTGTTGGGGTCTTCGAGCCGGAGGGACAAGGGTTTTTTCTCTAACCGGAATCTAGGGTTTCCGGCTTCATCTTTTTTGGACGATTTAGAGGTTGTCAAGAGTGCTGCAGAGGTGCTTTCTGAAGGGGAGGCCGGTCAGGTTTTTCAAGGGAAGATCTCGAGCAGAGTTACGTCGGAGGATGAAACGAGGGTGCCCCTGGCTGTAGCTGAACAGAGAGGGTTTGAGTCACCGAGAAGGGACTTTTCCGGTGATGGTTCAGGGGACCTGGGCGATGGTGGTGGGAGGCGAGTAACAAATGGTTCAACAAAAAAATGCCGAAAGAATTGGATAAAAAAGAAAGTGGTGCGGAACTATGCAGTTGGCGAAGACCTTGCTTGGGATCGAGTGATAAAGATGGCTCAGTGCACCTTGGTTGGAAGAGCCGTGGGTCGAAATTTTGCACAACACACTATCCAGGAGTGGGCCGTGGGGTCTTGGGGTACACAACTCGGATATTCGCCGATGGTTGAGGAGCTGAACAGAGGATGGTTTGCGATCAATCTGGAGAAAGAGGCGGATCTAAGATGGATTCAATCCAAGTGCTGGCATATTGCTCACTCCCCTGTTCTTCTGAAGCCCTGGAGTCCATTATTCGACGCAAGCAAAGAAAGGGTGGACATTTTACCAATCTGGGTCAGATTGCCTGCTCTTCCATTGCATTTCTGGGATATATACCATTTCAAGAGGATAGGTGATATCCTTGGCACTTTTCTGGAGGCAGACCTTTCTTTTCTTGAAACCAAGGTGAAAAAGGTAGCGTGGATTCTGGTAAATATTAATCTAAGGGAGTGTCTGGTAGAATCGATTAATTTGGATTGGGGACCAGTGATCATCCCCCAAATTCTGGATTACTAAAATGTTCCTTTTCGGTGCAGACGTTGTCACGTTTATGGTCACCCGGTTTCAGCTTGTTCTTTGCCAGGGCGGACTCCGAAAGCTAGTAGAAGGAATGGTTCGGGGGCGGCAAATAAAGGTCCTTCGGAGAAGAATGGAGCCCCTTCGGGTTCGGCTCAGACCTCTGCAGAAGATTTTGGTAGTGATCCGTCCTCTGAAGACTTGGTTTTTCCTGATGATTTATTGGTCGAAGTTACTAGAGATTTGCCTGTACCAGATTCCTTACTGATTCCTGTTTCAGTTGTAGGGGATCTCCCTGATCCTGGTACTAATACTCTTCCCCATCTGTCAAATGTTAATTTGTTTTTGAATAATGTATATTTTCTTGGGTACGATTGGATTGAAGGTCTGAGAAATCTCTCCCCTTCGGGACAACCTGGTTTTCCCTTGTCTTTCCCAGTTCACTGTGTCAATGTTGAAGCGGCTCAGGGGGTGGGTCCTCATGATGCTATTGTTCCTTTGGGCACCGAACCTGTCTCACTTCCTGTTGTAACTGATATATCCTATCTTGAACCTGAACCAGACCCTGAGTCTTGTGTTTTTTATTCTTGCCCCTCTCCTTCTGACCCTGTGGATACGGGTTATTTCTTAAGATCTAGTCAGAAGCATTTGCTTGGGCTGGGGAAAATTTTAGCTTCAGGGAGAAAAGGACGAGGTAGAAAATCAAACCTGTCCAAAGCTCAATCAAGAGCTAAGGATGACCTCTTGGGAGGAAAACAAATTTCAATTGAAAAGGCCCTTAGAGCGGAGCAGGCCAAGAAGAAAGGTCGTTTATGAAGATTCTGTCCTTTAATTGCAGGGGTCTGGCTGGGCCTGGAAAGAAACCATCCTTCATCAGGGTGCTTACTCTTGAACACCCTGATGTGATTTTGCTACAAGAGACTATGGGAGAAGGGGAAGTGATTCGGGAGAGGCTGGAAAGTTGGTTACCGGGGTGGTCTTTTGTGATGGTGGATGCTAGAGGTCGTTCTGGGGGTTTGGTAGTGGGCTGGAAAAATTGTTGTGTTAAGATGATTAATGCTTGGGGAACAGAGGCTATCCTGGGTGTTGAAGTTTTCTCTGAAGACTTGGGGATTCTTCTCTCTGTGGTCAATGTTTATGGACCATATCTTAATCGAGCCCCTTTTTGGAACTCTCTTTTTCAAAGTACCCTTGTGAATGGAGATTCAGTCGTGCTGGGTGGAGATTTAAACTTTTCGTTGGGTCAGAGTGAGATATGGGGGCCTCATGCTCAGGCAGATTCCTTGGCAGGTTTTTTTGTTCAGAAACAGATGGAGAAGGGGCTGCTGGATATTGAGCCTGCTAAGCTAAAACCGACCTGGAGAAACAATTGGAGTGGGGATGCGAGGGTAGCGAAACGAATCGATCGTTTTTTGGTAGCAGAGCAGATGGTGGATAGTTTTTTTCTTGTTAGACAATGGGTTGGAAGTGGGGGCCTGTCTGATCATTTTCCTATTTTCTTTGAAATCAAAAAGGGGCCCTACAACCCTCCGAGTCCTTTAAAATTTAACAAGTTATGGCTTCAGGAAGAGTCTTTTAGAAAACTTTTTTTATCTTATTGGAACCCTATCGGGGGGAAATTGATGAATCAGCTGCGATCCAGTTTGCCGATAATATCAAAAGACTTAAAGTGCATATCAAGGAATGGGCAGCTACTAAGAGAGTCAGAGACGAAGTGGAATTAAAGAATGTTGAAGCTGAACTTATGCTGATTTATGAGGGTGAAGGTGGTGGTTTTCTAACTCTTGAGTCCAAGGAGGAATTATCTAGGCTGGAGGGTAGACACAATACTCTGTTGCTTGAAAAGGAGGAATCCTGGAGACTTAAAAGCAGGGCCATCTGGTTGGAGTGTGGGGACGAAAACACTAAGTTTTTTCATGCTTATGCGAGAGGAAGGAAGGTGGCAAACACTATATGGAGTTTGCAGGATGAGGTGGGTTCCCATGTATCTTTTGAAGATAAGGCCAGTTGTGGGGTCAGACATTTTCAGTATCTGTTTAAAGCTCCTCGGCAGGCTTCCATAGCAGAGGTAATTAGAACTGCCTTGTTGTTTCCCCGGTTCGTAGACGAGGGGGGCAATAGGGATCTTATGAAGGAAGTTTCGGAAGAAGAGCCCAAGGAGGTTTTGGGCAGTTTCCAGAAAGATAAAAGCCCTGGTCTTGATGGATGGACGATTGAGTTCTTCCTGGATATTTTTGAGATTCTGGGGAGGGACCTCTTGCAGGTTGTCGAAGATTCAAGGTCAGCAGGTTGGCTCCCGGCTAGCTTTAACTCTACTTTTATTGCACTCATTCCGAAGTTTGATAATGCAATATCCCTCAATGATTTCAAGCCTATATCTCTTTGTAACTGCATCTATAAGATAATCTCAAAGGTAATTGCTCAGAGATTGAAAGCTATTCTTTCAGCTCATGTTTCTGCTGAACAATTTGGTTTCCTGGAAGGTAGACAGATCCATGAGGCAATTGGTGTAGCGCAGGAAGGCCTTCATAGTTTAAAGACCAGACGACTGAAGGGAGCTATTCTAAAAATTGATCTTTCTAAAGCTTATGACAGAGTTAGCTGGATTTATTTAAGGTTGCTTTTAACCCACTTGGGTTTTGACATCAGTTTTATTCGCTGGATTATGTCCTGTATAACTACGGTTTCTTTCTCTGTGCTGATCAATGGTGCGGCCTCTCCTTTCTTTCATGCTGAAAGAGGATTAAGACAAGGGTTTCCTTTGTCTCCGCTCCTTTTTCTTCTGGTGGCTGAGGGTCTTAGCAGGGCTATTAGGGCAGCAAGAGATGAAGGTCGTTTCACAGGGATCAAAGTGGTACCAAATTGCAGTATTACTCATCTACTTTTTGTGGATGATGTATTGATTTTCTGTTCTGGTGAGAGAGGAGAAACTCGCGTGCTGAAGGAGATTTTGGAACTTTTATCCAAAGCTACAGGTATGGAAATAAATTTTAGCAAATCTACCTTGACTACTCATCTGTTAAGACCTGAAGAGGTGGCTGAATTGATTAGGAACTTTCCCATTAATACAGCTGGTTTGGAGGTAGGACTCAAATATCTTGGATTCCCTCTGAAAGCTAACTCCTATAAAAAACAGGATTGGTTTTGGCTGATTAGGAAGGTTGAAAAAAGGTTAATGGTTTGGAGTCATAAGTGGCTGTCCCGAGCTGGAAGGTTGGTTCTGGTGAAATCTGTTTTGGAGGCAATCCCAGTCTATTGGATGTCCCTTTCTTGGATCCCGAAAGAAATTCTTGAAAGGATAAGAAAGATCTGCTTCAGATTTCTTTGGAGCGGCAAAAAAGAAGAACAGACTACTCCCTGGGTGAACTGGAAAAGGATTGCAAAACCAAAAGGTCTTGGAGGTTGGGGCTTAAAGGATATCTTTTTATTCTCTAAATCCTTAGCTGCTAAGGGAGGATGGAGGTTGGTGAAAACTAGCAGCCTTTGGACTAGGGTGATCAAGATGAAATATATTCCACATGAGAGCTTAATAGACTGGATCAGAAATCCCAGGAAAACTCACTCAGGAGGATCAGTGATTTGGAAAGCGATTATCAATTCTTTCTCTTTGATCGAGAACAGTTTAGCTTGGGATGTAGGGAATGGGGAAAATTTTCTGATCAGTAGGGATCCTTGGATGGGTATCTCACAACAACACATAATCCCTCCTGATATTATAGAGGAGCTTGGTCACGTTGGAGTTATTACACTTAATCAGCTAGCTATTCCAAGGCCTAATGAACCTTGGACACAACTCTGGAGAAGGGCCAACTCTTTAGGGCTGGGTGAAAGGGGTACTGTTTTGATGGAGGGTTACATTAAGGAGCTGATTCGAGCTCATATTGTACTCTCTGATCAAGAAGATATTCTGGTTTGGGATGCTGACCCGGGAGGTGCATATTCTCCAAAGGCAGGGTATTTATCTTTAAATGTAGAAGTGGAAAATAGGGATGAAGTCTGGTGGTGGAAGCCTTTGTGGAAGCTTAAATGTCCTGCAAAAACCAAACTTTTTATGTGGTGTGTGCTGAATAACAAAGTACCTACTTGGGAGATACGCAGAAATGTTCCTTTCAAGGGCCGGGATGGTGTGTCTTGTGTAAAAAAGAATTGGAAACTACTTATCATCTGTTCCTATCTTGCTGCTTTTCCATTGAAGTCTGGAAGGAAGTCTCTTTGGTGGTCGGGGTCAATTTTCTGTGGGAAGGGGTTTCAATTGGGAGTGCTTGGGATTCCTGGTGGAGAAGGATTACTCATAAGCAATTTAAAATGCTGCCTCTGTTGGTCATCTGGGGCATTTGGATTGCACGCAACAAGGAAATCTTCAAGGATTTATCAAGTACACCAGCTATTATAGGGATGATGGCTGTGGGGTTCTACAATTCTTTTCCTGCCCATTTAAGGGCTGCCAGAGAGCGAAGGCTGTTAGGTGTGGATATAGACAGATCTTCCCCGTGGGCTTTTTTTGACGGAGTAGCACAGAACAATATGTGTGGTGGAGGAGTTGTTCTTCACTTATCTGAAAACCTTTATTATGTTTTGTCTATGGGACTCGGGGGGGGGCACAAATAACTTTGCTGAGTTATTCAGCCTTAAACTACTGCTGATGTTCGCATTAGAGAAAGGATGTACTGTTCTAAATTTCATGGGAGACTCAATGAATGTAATAAAATGGATAAATCATACTCAAGCTTGCAGACATATGAGACTTGCACATGTTATTACCTCTATTCGTCAGCTTCTTCAACGTCTTGATACTTTCACTTGCAGGCATGTTTACAGAGAAAACAACAAGGAAGCGGACAAAGCTTCCAAGGAAGGGCTCCGGTTGGCTGAAGGTACCTGGTTGGTGAAAGAAATGGTAAATGGTAGACAGCAATCTTTTTATCATCGGCCATACAATGATCATATTTAATTCTTGGCTGAAAAGACAGACCGCGATCCCTGTTCATTTGGTTCAGGCCTCTTTTTTTATTCTCGGTTGAAGGGACAGAACGATGTTCTTTTGTTTTCAGCACTTGTTTTTTACTTTAGATCTATACTTGTTATCGATATGGGATATCGAATGACATAATATATTTTCAGTCTATTTCTTGGCTGTATGTAATGACACTTGAATGTGTAAAACAGATTTTCAGGTCTCATTTTTTATTCTTGGTTGAAGGGACAGAACGCTGTTCTTTTGTTTTCAGCACTTGTTTTTTACTTTAGACCTATACTTGTTATCGATATGGGATATTGAATGACATTATATTTTTTCATTCTAATATCTCGGCTGTATGTAATGACACTTGAATGTGTAAAACAGAACCTCATATTTTTTGAAGTTTTGTGAACCATATCATGGAAATGCATCTGCGTATGCACATGTAGAAATTCTCTATCCGGAGACACTTCAGTCCCGCTCCTAGTACCAGTTTTGGTCTACAGAAAGTCACTCTTTAGTGAACACTCAGAATGTAATTTTTATCTCGAAAGATGAATGAAATTACGCTTTTTTTCCTTGGAAAAAAAAATATTAATTATACTATCCAATTAGGGACAAAAGAATATAAAAAATAAGGTACAACCCAAGCTAAGCAAATTGGTTAATTCAATTCAATAGTTCACTCCACTAATTTGTTTCTTGCAAATGGGATATGAGCATTTGGATTATTATGGTGATCAATCCTATTGAGTTTTTGGCCAAATATATCCTACTTGGTTTGACTCATCACTCAACTAGTCATGATTCTTACAAATGGGATATGAACATTACTAGTTTGATTCATGAAATTGGGATATGAACATTTGGAGTGTTAAGGAAATCAACCCTTGTGAGCTTGTTGTTAAAGTGTTAATCCATACACTAAATTGATATTGTTTTTGGTTTCTAATATTGATTGGGATGAAACCATATAAATATTTATGTGATTTTGACAAAATAATTATCCTTCAAACTAAACACCTAGGCTAAACAAATTTCCAATTTCAAACAAGTCATTATCCAAATATCTTAGTGATTTTATTTTGAGTTGACTTTTAGTTGGAAAAACTTACAATAGGATAAACATAATAATAAAAAATTGGACAATGGACAAATAACTGACCAATATATATCTCCAAAACTACTACAAGAATAGTTGTTAACACAAAAAATTCGCTCATACATCATATCCCATTTACCATTTACACATCATTAGTTTCCACACCAAAAATCAACATGGTGAGACTTCATATACCAAAACTCCCAAAAAATCAATGCGTTATGGAAAATGGACTTATCTCACAAAGTTAGGAAATACCATCAAAATAGGGATTTCCACCAAAATAGAGAAAAATGTTGATGTAATTGTAACTTCAGAATGTATTCACTTGTATATCTTATGTATTGTTCCCCGATGTTTATTCCGGGATGTGTTTGTAATGTAATTGAGTCATGTGATTCCTCGATGTTCCGATAGGGATTTTCTATAATGTAAACAAGTCATGTCAAGTCATTTTGGGTAACCCTCTTATTGATCAAGGGTTAAAGTCCCCGCAATTCCGGGGCCCTAGAGTTACTAGACTCTCCTAGTGAAGTCGGCCCTAGTGAGTTATTGTCAATTCGGGAATTATTATAAATAGAGAGTGAGACTCTCTATTTATCACACACTCACTCGCACTCAGTTTTAGCACATAGCTGAGGGAGAAGAAGTTGTTGGGGATAGAAATAAAGAGGCTACTGCTGTCGAGAGATCATCTTACTATTTTGGGGTTTTACTTTGTATTGATTCTATCTCTGAGGAAGTTGTGGGGTTTTCTCCATTTATGGTTTCCCAAGGAAAAATATTGTTTTCATTGTCTGTTGTGTTTGATTGTTGTGCTTGTTATTCTCTTAGTTAAAGATCCTAACATAATGCTATTTTGAATGATAAAATTCTAACATGGTATCAGAGCTAACCTGAGAAGAAGACACTATGCAGCTGCAGGAACTAGGGCTTCCTACTTTTTGGATCTCCCTCCACAAATTTTCAGCAAAAGAAGGTTGGGTTGAATCTCCTCCCTAGGGCACATCTTTCTGTCGAAGCAGAATCTAATTTGAGCTTTTTTAGTTTTGGACCCGACACTACTGCAAGAAATTAGGGCTTTCCATAGAAATGGAATTTTTGAGTGAGCCTAGGCCTGGATTGATCTCCTCCTCAAAATCAAAGTTTAGAGATCAAGATCAAAGCATTTGGTTGGACAGAACTCTGGAAAATCCAAACCCTAATATGCTCTTGAACTAGCACTGCATAAATTCAGCTCCAAATCCAGATCCGACAGCTTGACCTGGTAAGACCTAAATATTTTATATTTCCATTTGAGGTTCTCAATTCAGATGTCTCATCATACCAATCTTGAGGGAGTTGATAACTTTCGAGCCTGAAAGTATAGGATCTCCTTGGTCCTGGAAGAAAATGAGTTGGACTCCCAGATCAATGAGGAGGTTCCAGTTCTAGAGGGAGATGAGGCTAAGGCCTTACACAAGAAGAAGTTGGTTGTGGATAAGAGGATTATTGCTGATTCAATCAAGGATCACCTCATACCACAGGTGTCCTCCCTAAAGACACCTAAACTTATGTTTGATGCCCTAACCAAAATGTTTGAAGGGAAGAACATAAACCGAAATATGACTTTGAGGACCAGATGAAGAATGTGAAGATTCAGAATGCGGAGACCATATAGTCTTACTTCACAAGGGTCTCCCAGATCAAAGAACAACTTGAAGCAGTGGATGAAGAAGTGGAGAATGCAGATATTGTAATGACCACCTTGAATGGTCTCCCTAGGACATGGGACTCTTTGATTCAAGGGATATGTGCCAAAAAGAAGTTAGTCAAGTTCAGTAGACTATGGGAAGAATGCTCACAAGAAGAAGCTCGATTATCATCTCGATAAGAAAAGATGGGAAGTGAAGATCAATATCTCACAGTTCAATCCAAGAAATCTAGAAGGGACCATCATTGCCATCATCATTCTAAAGGTAAGCACTCTTCCTACAAGAAAACTCAACTCAGATGTTATACTTGTGATGAAATAGGAAACTATGCCAAAGATTGTCCTAGGAACAAAAGAAACTCTCACAAGAAGAAAAACAATAAGAGAAAACATCATGCTCATGCTGCAGAAGATGATGAACCTTCCACAAAGAGAAACAAGCAAGAAAGTGATGATTCTTGAAGTGATGAAGAATATGTTTTGATTTCTGCTCTCACGAGAAACATCACACATGGAAGCAATGATTGGATTATAGACATTGGGGCTTCCAAACATATGACAATATTCAAAGAGTATTTTGTAAGAATATCAGAACATGAATCACCCCACAAGGTGAAACTCAGAGATGACTACCAGTATCCAATAAAAGGTAGTGGGGAATCCTCCTATAAGCTAGACTCTAGAAAGTATATGAAGATGAAGGATGTATTGTTTGTACCGGGACTTAAGAAGAACCTCCTCTCCATATTTGCATTAGATGCAAAAGGCATGAGGGATGCATTTGTAGATGGCCAAGTTCTCATGCAGCCAAAAGGAAAGACCTTTGATGATGCTGTAGTGATTGGGGAACAAGAGGGAGGCCTATACAAATTGAAGGGCCATTTAGAACAAGCTTTGGTCCATGACACAGTAGAGCCAAATGAACTTTGGCATAGAAGGCTTGCACATGTACACTACAGAGCACTACCACTTGTAAGCAAAGCTATTGAAGGTCTTCCATAAATTCAGGAAAAACATGATGGAGTCTACAAAGGATGTGCAAAAGGAAAGAATACAAAGAAGACATTTCCAAGTAGTGAGACCAAGGCAAAAGGAATCTTGGAAATCATTTACTCCTATGTATGCGGTTTGATGTCATCAAGTTCATTAAGCAGGTATGTATACTATGTTTCTTTCATTGATGAATTTTCTAGGAAGCCATGGATTTACTTCATGAAGAACAAAGATGAAGTATTCAGCAAGTTCAAGGAATTCAAAGCCTTGATTGAGAACCACACTGAGAAGAAGATCAATATTTTTCGATCAGATAATGGTGGAGAATTCACATCAAATGAATTCAAAGAGCTATGCAAAGATTCAGGGATTAAGAGGGAGTTAACCACTCCATATAATCCACAACAGAATGGAGTCACAGAAAGGAAGAATAGAACAATCATGGAAGCTGCAAGGGCCATGCTTCATGATCAAGATATTCCCATGCATCTATGGGAAAAAGATGTAAGAACAATGGTGTATGTACAGAACCGTACTCCACACAGAGTAATCGATAATAAGACACCTGAAGAAGTCTTTTCCAGCAAGAGACCAAAATTCAACCATCTCAAAATATTCGGCTATCCAGTGTACATACACATTCCAAAAGAAAAGAGGACAAAGTTAGAACCTTCAAGAAGGAAGGGTATACTTGTGGGATACTCTGAAAGCTCGAAGTCTTACAAAATATAATTCCCAGGATTCAAGAAGATAGACATCAGCAGGGATGTGACATTTGATGAAGACTCAGCTTACAACAAATACAAAAAGAGACCTGTTGAAGAACCTGAAGAAATAGAAGCACCCAGAACTCATGACACAACCATGAACGAAAAATATCAAGAAGAAGATCGAGAAATAGAAGAACCTCAAGAACCTGTAGATCCACCTCAGGAGAAGAATCCTCACAAGAGGAAACCTTCTTGGGTATGAGAAGCCATACAAGGTGGAGAAAGATATGGGGATCCAGAAGAGAATCACGGAGAAAGAAAGAGGACCAGGTCATGCTCCGGGTATATAGCATTATTATGTGATTTCATCGATAAAGAACCTTCCAACTATGAAGAAACGACAGAAAGGAAATAATGGAAGGATGCTATGATCGAAGAGTATCAATCAATCATGAAGAATGATGTTTGGGATGTTGTCCCAAGACCAGAAGGGAAGTCAGTTGTAACTTCCAAATGGATCTACAAGATCAAGCATGCTACAGACGACAGCATAGAAAAATATAAAGCAATATTTGTGGCTCGTGGCTTCTCCTAGAAAGAAGGAATAGATTATGAAGAAAATTTTGCACCTACAGCCAGATACACTTCCATCAAATCAGTACTTGCTCTAGCTGCAGTGATGAAATGGAAGATACACCAGATGGATGTCAAGACTGCTTTCTTGAATGGTATAGTGGAAGACGAAGTGTATGTGGATCAGCCACTCGGTTTTGATACACGCGAGAGGGAGTCTCATGTGTGTAGATTGAAGAAAGCCCTGTACGGTTTGAAACAGGAACCCAGGACATGGTACGGCAGAATTGACAGCTTTCTATCTAGTTTGGGCTTTACCAAGAGTAAAGCAAATTCCAACCTTTACTACAAGGTTGAATATGGAAACCCATTGATGCTCCTACTATATGTAGATGATCTGTTTGTAACAGGTATGGATGGGTTGATTGCTGATATGAAGAGGAATCTTGCTGCTGAGTTCGAAATGAAGGACTTGGGTATGATGCATTAGTTTCTAGGCATGGAGGTGTGGCAGAATGTAGATGGAATTTCCCTAGGACAAGGGAAATATACGGTAGAGATCATAAAGAGATTTGGGATGATGGACTGCAAGGCCATGACAACACCTCTGGAATCAAACCTGAAGCTATTGAGTGATGCTTCATCAGAAGAGGTTGATGCTACAATGTATCATCAGATGATTGGGTCCTTGATGTACCTAATGAACATGAGACCAGATATTTGCTTTGCTGTGAACACCTTGAGCTAGTTCCTGACAGATCCAAGACATGTTCACTTAATTACTGCAAAGCATATTCTGAGTTACCTGAAGGGTACAGTTGATTATGGGCTCAAGTATGAAGCAAGTCAGAAGATTAACCTAGAGGTTTATGTTGATTCAGATTG